>JAUBWS010082576.1:0-12406 GCA_032270445.1 Darlingtonia californica
AGCACCGAAACATACCGAGTCCGGAGGACGTTCTTGCAACGAGTTATTTTTTTGTTAATTGAACGACAATAACCATGCGATTCCTTGTTAATCATCAGGAGGGCATAATTTTTGATGTTTTTCTCGAAAGAATACATGTCATATGTATGCCCATTTCTTTTATAGCGCAAATATCTGTCAACTGGGAAAAACCCAAGTTCTTTTATTTAAAAAATGTCAAATTTACTTTTGTTTTTAGGAATTAATCATCTCATTTCCGCATAAGGGAACAAATTCCCCAAAGTCTTTCTTTTAATAATCACTGTTCATGAATGTGTTTTGATGTGTGTGTTTTTATGTACCAAGCTATATAATCTCCGTTTTCTCGTGTCATTACTTGAGCTGGCATTTTTTGTTTAATCAATTCTTGGTTTGCACTCTCAAATCTTTCCATAATGTTTCAATCAATAATGAAGAAAGGTTAAAACTTGTTTCTTTTCGTTTTGTTTTGGTTCAAAAAATTCCCACGGAAAGAAAAAAATGAAAAAAGAGTTAAAATGTATTTAAATGACCCGAATACTGTTGATAGTTATAACTGGTGCGCAAATTACTTTTTGTATTTCATTGGTCTACAAATGTATTTTATTATAGAAGAGGGCATGATTACGGATTTAATCGCATGGGCTAAGAACCAATCAGATTCTTTTAATTATGCCCTCCTGATGATTATATATATATAATAGCTAAGTCACATCTTATGATACTTGCATAGGATCTGTCAATTCAATGTTAGCTACTGTACATATTACTTTGTGTAATCTATCTTCAATTTCTAAATATAAAAGAATACTTTTTATCGTTGGCTTTGAAAGAATTCATGGTGATTTTAATGCTGAACTTGTTATCGATCGGGATTTTTGATATTTTGGCCTAATAAATCGGTCCACGGTAAGAAATTGCAGTTTTTCTATTATCATTTTTTTATTAAAAAAGTCAAACAGGTCCACAGGTCTTGGGACATGATTGAACTTGCCTTGCTTAGAAATTCTTAAAATTATCATTAGCGTTCATGCCAAATTTGAGTTCTAGACCTTAAGACCTTGCTTTCTTTTGCAGAACGCGAATCACACTAAACATGATGTTTCGTAGCCTTTGCGTAGCCTGTCTATTTTTTGTTTTTCGATTTGTGTTATGTATCACTCAGACATCCAACTGCTTATTTGTTTATTTGTTTATTATACTACGGTTTGCAGGGATTTTTAAGGAAAACCTTGATATTTTAATCTATTATTTAAGTTTCGAGAGTATCTACAGCTAATATACTACGTAGCATGGATATATAGATCCTTTGAAGGTTTAGCATACTCGGAATATTTTACGTTTTACGTAATCAGAATATTGATAATACGTTAGCTTTAGTTTTTAAAAAAAATTCTTAACTTCAGTGCTGAACAAAATACTTTGACAGGTATATTGGAGATATTTCTAAATTCTATATTGAACTAAAATCTATAACAATATTTTATATTTCTGATTTTCTATTGCAAAAACATAAACTCGTTATACACTAAGTATAACAATAAGCAGTACCACGACTAAACTAACATTTCCTCCTCTGCAATAAAAGGGCGCCGTTCAAATCAAGGGCGCTATTTCGAACTTCGCCCTCTCAGCAACAACGCCGTCATTCCGCCACTCGCCTGGTTAACAAATTAAGTTATTGTGGAAATATGATGACAAGTGGAACATCAAATAATTTTCAATCCCCGATGTAAGCCAGACTCTAAATTCAAAATAGACCTTTTCAATAAAAACAAAGACATTTACCTTTTTTCTTTGGTTCAGGACTTTGAAGAGGACTATATGAAGGACTACTTGGTGTTGATTCATTGTCTGACGATTCAATCAAAATTGGTTCGATAACTATAGAATATTGTAAAGTAAACAATACATCAACATGTAAAAACTGGATTTTTAACTGCCTGCCATTATGCTCTAATTATTATTTGGTCATTATTAAAGTCAATTAAAATACTAGACGTTGTAAACACCTTTAGTTCAGTTGTAATTGGTTCAATGCTTCATAAATTTCTTAATCACGCCAATAATCAATAGAACGAGAGGTTGGAGTGCAAAATATGTTTTGAGTAAATAGACCACGCTTTTGAAATTTCATGAGCAACAAAGGTGTCTATAACTCTATTTTCAAATGTTATTACCCTGTAATGTAAAATCAAGCATTTGACATGAAAAATGTTTAAGACATTTGGAAGGAATTTGTCATCAATACCTTTAGATGATGATGCAGTTCTCATTGCATTCTTTGGGTCAGTACGAAGATTTTCATTTTTTGTTGAATCTGTTGTCTTTTTACTTTGGACTGTCTCGGTCTTTGTTATTGTTTCGGTGGCATCGTTGGTGTTTGAAGAAGTGCTTCCATTATCATCCTCTGAAAAAGATAATTTATCATCAACTTTAATGAAAGTACCCACTTTTCCTGTACTAAGAACAATTCTGTATAAAAACACAAAGCTTAAACTTCAAAAAGTACAAAAAAGTTTAAATACAACTAGAGTAGAAACGTTCATCCAGTTGATTGAGCTCTGGCCTAGGTGCCGTTTGGATGCGTTTCATAATAGTCATAGTCAAGTCGATTCCCATTTGAATACCGCGATCCATGGAGTTTGATGGTTGGATCAACTGATATAACTGAATTGGGTAAGTGCCCATATAAGGTGGTTAACCAGTCTCAAAACGGAATGGAGGAAGATGGTTTGATGGTGGAAAATTAGAATTTTGAATATGCATTTTTCACGAACTAGAAAGTTTTAAAAAGTGAGACATTTCTGCATGCCTTGACAAGATTCTGCAATATATTGAAAATAACTTTTTATCATAGAATCTCTTTAAATAAGAAAAGGTATAAATCAAGTGCATGTAAAGGTGTGTATGACTTTACCTCCTTCTGACGAATTGGCTGACGACGGAGAATCACTTGAATCAATATCTAGCAAGTTTACTGTAGGAATATACACTTGAGCTTGACTACCTAAAACAACAACAATTGAAAAAATTACAATGAACTCAATTATACTTTAAATTATATATCCAAATTTTCAAGGTATTATTACAATAGTACCTTGAAAATGTGGATTGTACCTTTTTGTGTATGAATAGACGCAAATTATCTTCATATTTTGTTGTCAAAACTTGGATTAAAGAATTAAAATATATTGATAAAATCCGAATAATGCCTTAATAGTAAAATGGTTTTTATGAAGAAATAACATAAAACAATACTTGGGTTGAAAAAACGGTTCCTGTATGCCATTGGTCTTGAGCCTCTTGGTTGAAACTTAAAACCTGGAGGTCTTGTGTGTCGAGCCCCCAAAGGATAAGGCGGCCCCATTCTGACTGAAGGAATGTGTGGAATTTTTGGTGAAAGTCGTTGTCTGTATGCTGCACTGGAAGATGGAATAGCAGGGCTAAATAAAGTTATTTGGTTATTTGCAGGTAATATGACTGGCTGTGATATTATTGCAGTGGCTGCTGTAGGTGTTGACATTGTCTTCATAGTTGTTGTTGCTGTTGTTGTTATTGTGGATGTTATCATGGTTTTAGTGACTTGAGAAACGGGTGATGTAGATGACGTTGGAACCGATGAGGATGAAAATTCTTTTCTTGGTGGTTGAACGATGCTAACTATAAATAAACATGAATAGACATAATTATACAAGGTAGACTATAAAATAGACATGAATATGTATAAATCATTTCTTTGTTTATACTTATCATTTTCAAAGGAAACGAGATTGGGATTTTTTAATTATTTTTGTGTTATCTATGTCAGCAATATCATCACAAATTTACTATAATCAGGGATTTATCCAAGCATTTTGTACTACCACTGTTTTTGCTGAGAAGATTGAGTTTTATGGATTTAATGATTATTTTAATGTCGACTAGATAAGGGCAGGAATAAAATGCGCAATCAGGGGCGGATCTAGAAGGGTTGCAAAACTACAGGAGGAGAGTTTTAATTTGGTTTATAGTCTTAACTCTTAGGCTAACGGGTTAATTAGTAATTATTAGGTGCACAAATTTTAAACTGAGTGAATGTCTCCACTTTGGGTGCGCAAATTTAAATCGCGAAAATTTAAAAACTCCAATTTTAATACAAGTAAGATATGGAAAAAACTGTAAAGTATGTTTTGTTTTGATGTCAACTGTCATTTTGTAACAATTTTAATCTTTTCAAAGACTTTGAATGAGACCAGGAGGGTGATCCAGACAACCCTTTGCATTCAGATACAAAGACGTTTGTTTCCATCAAAAAATTCTTTAAACTTAAAACATTTTCACCCCACCAGGGCTCAACCCTAGAATCGTTTGAACCCCCAGACACCAAGCAGTATTTGAGTCTGATTGCCATGCAACCAATATTAACAACTGATCAATTATAAAACCGTTATTTCAACCACTGGCATAGAAATGCTTGAGGATTTCCATACTCTTTGATATCAACAGTTTTTGTTTTTGTTTTTCATCATTCGGTATGAAAAAAACATGTCTCTTTATATCTCTTTATTTTATCACCTCATTACAAAACCTCTCATGAAACAAAGAATTATTTTGTTATAAAAGATAAAAATTTTTATGGTGTAATAAACTGTTTCCTATTTGTATTGAACTTATTATGGTAAAAAAGATGCTATGCATGCAATATTAAAATCAAAGAAATTTTATGCTCATGCATCTAGAGAAAGGCAGGTCAAAACGCTGAAATTGGCTATGTTTAAATAAGAGTTTTTAAAAAGGCCAAGTACAAATTGCATAATGAATAATACATAATGCATAATTCACAAAAATAGAATTTTCTCCAACTACTGGGTGATTCAAAAAAAAGTTAAAATCTTTGAGTGAATATTTTGGGGTATCCATAAAGTTTTTTTACTTAACATTTGTTTTCATTGCATAGAGGAATAACTAACTTAAATTTTGATACATCATACTCTAATTTTCGTCCAGTAGATCAAAATTTATGGATAAAAATGTTCAAAAGTTATTTTTCAAAAATGAATAAAAAATGAATAAAAAATGGTCAAAATGGCAAGCAAACTTATACAAAGCTTTTACTTCGCAATAAAATTCTCTATTCACAAAAGGAATATCTGGTAGATTTGCTTAAAAACCCTTTTAAAACTTTTTTGTTTTGTGAAAACTGTTATAAGAACATTTTGTAAGATAGTTAGCAGAGAATTCTTATCAAGATGCCTCAACTTACGCTTGAACAATTAATTTGGATTTGCATTGAGTTTGCAAAAGTAAATAATTCTTTGGAAGTTTTGCATCGCTGGCCTATCCGTTGGCCTCATGAACGTCCTCCATCTGCAAATAATATGATAAAATTGAACTTCTTTTCACTTTAATACCATTAAAATAATTTTGCTTCCCATTTCTCCCATTTTTCTGTCCATTTTGAAAAATAGCTTTCAAACATTTTTATCCATAACTTTTGATTTACTGGACAAAAATTGAAGTATGATACACCAAAATTTAAGTTAGTTATTCCTCTATACAATAAAAAACATTTTAACATTATATATGCTATGCACTTCAAATTCAGCTAGCACTCTGTCATAAAATTGTGAGTCCGTTCTGAAAATTCCATAATGCATTATGTACCGCACAAGTCAAAATAAAGTTGAAATCTTTGAGCAAATATACAGGGTGGCCACACCAAAATTTTCAAAACAAATTATAGGAGTTTAGAGGACAATAAAGGACCTTTCCATTAATTTTAGAGAATAATTTGTAAAAAATATGCAGTTTTCCTAAGAAAAATAAAGGTTGAGGACTTTCTGACATAAACATTTCTGCGTCAGTCCTAACAATAGCTTAATGAAATCAAATCAAAACTTTAACTTTAACATGAAAATTTCAGTGAAAATTGAGTTATATGCAATAATACTATGAGGACCAAAATTTGATAATTTCACTGTTGGTGGACCTAAAAAGAGAGAATTTTTGACGTTTCCCAAAATAAATGACTTTTAGAGGAGGAGTGGCCAACCTGATTTAGGTAACCAAAACATATCTTTATTTCGATCTATGTTTTTTGTTCAGGGGAAAGGCTAATCTAAACTTTGGTATATCATACTAGAAGTTTTATCATCCAGTAGTTCAAAAGTTATAACCAAAATTATCAAGAGAGTGGTTTTCAAAAGAATAAAAAATGACAAAAATGGCGGGCAAAGTTTTCTGTATGTCATGAGAAATAACAAGGTTCAGTTCTATCAATTATTAACTTTTTCATGGAAATGCTTTTCAAAAATATACACTTAAAATATAATTTTATTCATTGGGAATGCATTCCCGTTTACTTAGAAACACTTAACCATTCCATGATATTTTTTCCGATCCAAACATCAAGTAATAAACCCTGTTTTATTGTCAAATTTGAATGTCATTTTTGTCATTTTTGAAACCGCATTCAAATTTTTTGCCTGTAATATTTTATCTATGTAGTGGATAAAAATTATAGCATTATATACTAAAATTTAAGTTAGACTTTTTTCCCTACATGGAGAAAAAAAATTGAAATAAAAATATTTTTGGTTACCTCAACATTTTTGGTCAAAGATTTAAACTTTTTGTGACCAACCTGGTATATCGATTATGCATTATGGAATTAGCACTAGGCCTTTCAAATAAAGAAGAAACATTGTGCAGCCACTGTTACTGAACTAAAATCAATAACAATAATAGTGACTAGCCTAGAATAACCCAGACCACTGAATATGCTGTAGTTGTTTTCACTAGGGGCGCAATTGTTTTGTTTGCTTTGCTGATGTTGTCATTGCATGATGCAGATCGACCTTCCAACTTCTGAGATAATAAAATCTTGAGATTTTTAAATATTTGTTAAAAATCCAGCCCTGAAGATTATAAGTCCAAAAAAATGTGATTCATATTTTGATGACAAGAAATCAAAATAAAATTAACAAAGACTCTTTTTACTCCTCTAGGAATTCATTTGCATGTGTGAACATTCACATTCATTCATATTTTTCAAAATGATATTTACTACCAAAGCATAAGAAAAAGATGTTAATGGAAATAATGTAAATTTTTGTGCAAAATCACATTTTATAAGTACAAAAGGAGAGAAAGATGGTTGGAATAGAATAAATATTAGGAATCAGGGAAATTAAAATGTTTATGTGATTTCACTTTTGAACTCATCATATTCAGCTTTTGCCGATCTTATACTTTTAACAAAGAGATACATCTGCATGTAGGTGCAGATTTTATTTACGGTTGGATCTGCAAAATGGTTCCTGGTTTGAGTCTGACCATTGTCCAATCAGCGCGTGAGACGCACAGAGAAGGTAATCTGATCTGTGCGGTAAGTTACTGGGAGCTGATGGTGAGTGTGGTGCTCTGCGTCATCAATACATCTCTGGAGTCTAGCGCAATCAGAAAGGGGATAAACCCCATTGTTGTGCGGCTGATACCGAAACTTAGGTCTCTACCAACCTAACTACTTACTTACTTACTTATTTTGGTGTCTGCTATCAGAATGTATCTACTGATTTTCCATGTATGTTTATAAAACAGGCCTAGAACTAAACATGTGCAAATTTCAATAATAATTTTTTCATATATATAATTGTTTGTTGCAAAATTGCGATGGTCAATATTCATTTTGATTACAAAATATCTATTCAAACAAAAGACAGACTTAAATTGTAAGTTGGTTACCTATAAATATCATGTTTACAACAAGAGCACCAACGTGTTGGCAGAGTCCCATGTGAACCCCCTCTAAAGAGAGATCTTTGTTTAAAAGTTTTAGCTACATATAGGAACAGCAACAGTATTATTCAATAATATAAAAATTCCAAAGCTGTCAAAGAAAGCTCAAATCAAAGATTATATTGGAGTCTACATACATAAAATAGAAAATAAGAAGAAGAAACGTGAAACATATACCTTCATCATCATCTAGTTTTATTGCTTCAAAGTTTCTTTTCATGCTGCAGCTTCCTTTCTGCCTGTGCTGTGTATCACTGCACTGTATGTATTTGATTGATTGCCTTATTATACTTATTCTACAGTTTGAGAAGAGAAAAAAGAACGTGATAGATAATTATTGATATTTGGATTACTTTTAAGCACAAAAAAAAGAAAATTTGGGAAAATGGGATAGGGACAAAAAAAACGACACCCGCTGTTTCAGTGTTCGCCAGATGGGTGAATCCCCAGCTTCACCTACAAACCAGTTACAATCTAAAGAAATTCACATAAAAAAATCTATTACTTACTTTGTTAAATCATTGAAATCACAAGTTTTACAATATTGACCTCCTGTTGAGTGAGTATACGGGAAACATATCTTCAGGTCATTTCGATGTTATTGGCAAAACCGTTCATAACGAATACAAAAAACAATAACCATCAAATTACCGGCAGTTGTTTTTCCTATCCACAAAAAAGCTAAAAATGGTAGCGGGGAGTTGAAGACAAAAGCTCGCCCGTTTTTCCGGTACATCGGGCATCGGGTTTTCCGACGCAGCATGGCTCGACATGGTCGCAGTCGACATTCGACCCCAGGGTTTCTTCTTTCAAAGGAAACCATCTAAGAGAAGAGGTCCTGAGAACGAGGTTGTCAGTCCCTAACTTCTCACCAGGTTCCTTTTCGCTTTATGCTATATCGTCATTAGCGTGTACTCTTTTATAACAAGCCTTATAAGAACATTGAAGCTCAGACTCCATCAAAAGATAAGAACAAACTAAGAACAAGCTGAGACTCGGTTCAGATGGCTTAGAACAAAATGAATGGATAAGAGTTTTTTCCATGCTTGAGACGGTTTTTGAGAGCCTTCGACAATTTTCTCTAAAATTTCAAAACTTTTCTTTATTCTACATTTTGTTAAAATCAAAGGAAGATAGATAACTCAAAATTTCGTGATGAGTATTTTTCCATAGTGCAAAAACACCCCGGGGGGATGGGTACTAACCATAATGACGGACGAGGACCTGCCGCTGGCGATTTCAAAATGAACCCTGTCAGGGACTGCTAAAAATGAAAAAGAAAAATCCTGTGGGGAACTTTTTTTCGATAAATCTCCATATTTGAACTTATACCTTATGGGACAAAAAATTTCAGACAAAATTTTTAAACAAAAATCACATGAATCATAGTGGTTATAATGTTGCTAAAGCAATAAAAATTTATACGTCACCTTCCGAAAATTTCGTAAATTTTGTACGACTTTTTTGTCCGATAAGGTACCCAAGGTATTTTTGGTCCAAATTTTAGTCTTTAATGTTAAACAGTTATCGAGTTATCAGGCTTTTTCTTACTTTTCACAACCTCCTGACGTCACGTCAAAGCATCAAAAACTAACGTCAAAATAGATTTTTCCTCAATTTTGAAGATAGGAAAAATTTATTTCAAAATGGCGAAGACCATTCCTCAATCTCTATTAATAAGAATGCTCAAATTTTGATCATAAAATGTACTTCGAAATAAAATTGGAAGAGGTTCGCAATAAGCAAGCAGTTTATGTTTATTTTTAGACTAGCCGTAATTCGGTCGAGGTATACCCTGGGGACGAGGTTGGTTTAGCCCTAGGCGATTTTTGATTCCTTTCTTTTAAGGTATATATTATGCTTATTTGGTAAGTGGAAGCGGTGCGAAAACTAGGGGACAGTATCCTTAAAAACCCACGAGAGTTGGTAGTGGGTTTCAACGAGACAAAAACGTCCATATCGACGGACATGTACCGCACAATGTCATCATCCTTCAAGATTTGGAAAATGTTAAAGATCCTTTGAGGAATAATTTTTGAAAGTTTTCTCAAAAATGTTGAACGAAATTTTGAAAGAAAAATTTTCCTTGCAACCTAAATTCATGGTTTTGCTGCCCTTGACAGCACTATAAGATGAAAATTATAGCACTGTCCAATGGTTGAGTGAGTTTTCGAATAAGTTTCTAAAATGTTCTGAGTGACAAAAGTGTCCGCTTGTTGACCTATGCAGTTTTCCATGGTTACAAGTTTAATTTAATTCAAATTCAGTTTTCAGGTAGTATACACATCCCTCATGGCCTTGAAATTTATTCCAGAAATCGTGTGGGTGGGACGTTCTATCAGTCACTTCCATAATATTCCTGATCTTGTTACATGCAAATCCATAGGGACAAATAAATTCAAACTCGAAAAAGGTAGAGTCAGTTAATTGCTTCGAGTACAGCAATCTTTTTCTTAATGAAAAGATCATTAAACATATTGGCCTTTTTTTTCGAGTTGATTGATAATGATTTTAATGAGCTCAAGGAGAAAACGATCATCCGCTCCGCTTTTCCTAACACGCCTCGCTGTAAACGTCAGGGCGAAAAGGAGGTCAACTTTCGCTCATTCCTTTGATCTAGTTAAGTGCCGCTTTTTCACCTATTAAGTTATGTTATATGTGTGTGAAACGTGTAGAAAACAATACATTTGCTACAATACAATACAATAATAAAATAGATTGCGGTAGTCAGTTTGCAATCATGTTTGTTTACAGCGTGCTGCTTATTTCCGATTCTGTATTTTAATTGGTCGATTTGCTAGATCCCAGGAAAAATGTAACGCGTTTCATAGATAGAAAACGCAAATTGATAACGGTAATAATGAATCGAGATGACTACATCAATTCATGCGACAAGCTTCTAGAAGATAAAGAATTTTACGAGCCAGCCAATACTGATGCAACCAGACAAATTGCTGCAGATGTTCAAAAAGAAACCAAAAAATTTCTCGGTAACAAATTCATCACTTCAAAAGAACACAAATTCTTAAATGAACATTTGAAGTCACCTCGCACACCAATATCTTATGGATTGCCGAAAATTCATAAAATGTTTTCAGCTTTGCCACCACTAAGACCAATTATCTCCGGATTGAACTCATGCACATCAAATCTTTCCATATTTTTAGATTCTTTCTTGAAGTACCAAGCTCAACGTTGCAGTTCATAAATCAAAGACGCAAACGATTTTTTGAACAAGCTCAACTCCTGCGCGAATGATATTCCATCAAACAGAATTCTGGTGACTATAAATGTATCGTCACTCTGCACCAAAATCGATCAGAAAGATGACGCAGAAGCTTGCTTCAAGAAAATCGAGTCAAGAAAATCCAAATCGATTCCATCCTCCACCCTCATTCCTTGAAAACATGTCTTCTGATTCAACAAATCATTTGTCAAGCAAACTAAAGGGGCAGCAATGGGCACTCCCATTGCGCCAAACTATACAAATCTCTTTTTAGAAGACTTGGAAGAACAGATGATGAAAGACTTCTACAATAAACAGAAACTAAAACCGTTAATCTGGCTGAGATATATCGACAACTTATTTGGACCCATGGCAAAGAAAATCTAAAATAATTGTTTTAGATTTTGCATATAACTACAGCAAAGAGGAGAAGATGAAATGAAAAAACAACTTTGAGTTCCACCACTCTCAAAGTGAAGAAGAAAATAGAAGATAGCCAATCGATCTTCGTAACTGCATGGCATCCGAAACTTCTCCGCAAACATTTTCATTTCCTCCGAAACGATACCTCCTTGAAAGAAATATTTAAATCTGCACCTCTCGTTGCATTTAGAAGACAAAGGTCAATAAGAAACTACCAAATAAAGAACGGTGATACAGAGAAGAAGCAAACAACAAAGAAACCAACATCACCATGCGGAAAGTGAAAGAAGATGTGCCATCTTATCAATACATCACCAACGCTGAGAAATTCGAGCAACGGGCAAGAGACCAGATCAGTGGGCGGTGATTGCAAGACTCGAAACATTGTTTACGCGGTAAGATGCAAGCTGCACGATATATACATGATATACATCGGACACACCGGAGAAGAACTGTCATCAAGAATAAGTAAACATCGGTACGACATCAAGAAAAGACCAGACAACGAGCTGTCGAAGCACCTCACAAAGACACCACACGATTCTGAAACTGATGTTGATGTGTCGATAACCGCAAAAGGTACTACAAGCTGTCGAGAAAGAGAAATGATGGACGACAAGATGATTTTCAAGCTCCGGACGGTATATCCCAATGGCCTTAACGTGAGTCTACACCAGCACGGCGACGATATTTTTGAAGCATATCAAGCGATGGTTACGGCAAAGACGTCAATACATTGATGCCGGAAATGAAGCCAATATAATGTATTCTCGCAAAAAACGTAAATTTCCGTTAAATAAAATCATTATGATTATGACACAACTGGTATCGAAACGTCAATTCTATTGAAATCAAATTGTCGCGAAATCTTTAAAATGGTAAATTCCATTCGCGAAATCGCAAAATCATATTCTTGCGAAAATTTATTCCTTTAATGTAGAAGCAATGATTGCTCTGAAT
>JAUBWS010082587.1:0-12404 GCA_032270445.1 Darlingtonia californica
CCGACGTACTTCATTTACATGAAGTTGAATGTTCTTTTGCGATGATGGGTGTATTACAAATAAGAGTTTTCAGGTCCGTACGATTTCAAATCGATGATAAGGAAGCATTCAGCCGGTGTATACTTCATCAAAATGAAACTGTCGATGAAGCAAGGAAAAAAGTTAAAGTTCATAACAATTTAAAAAAATTGGTCTTCGTTAGGCCAATGGAAAGAAAGGGATTAAAAATAAACACTCGATTACTAGATATAGTGGACCAGGGAATCATCATCGTTTTTGAAACACGAAATGAAAAATCATGTCTTCTGTTATGACAATATTATACAAAATTATAAACCGACTTTATATCAAAGCACTTTTTTTGTAGGCAAAACGAATACAATTCCATGAAATAGTAGCTTGTGAGTGTCCTAAACATAAAAGGATGCGAGTCACATAATACGACCATGATATACAATGGGGCAAATTGAATTTCGTGTAACTATCGATCTTGCTGTGGAAAACGATATTCCGCTATATCTAAGAGAAGTGAGCTTGCAACAATGACTGTTTTACATGTGTTAGGTTATGATACACAAAAAAATAACCGATCTTCATGCAAAAGACGGTTCAAATGACACAGGAAGCATATCAATTTCAGTAATAATTAAACCATTTGATTTAGATGTAATTTCAACTTGATAACCATAAAGACGCGGGTTCAAAACTTTGCAGTTTTATCCCTATAATGTTCAATAACCTCTTATAGTCTTAAACAGTTTTTCCTCTTATGTTAATCTGGATTGATCAAATTATACTTAATTAAAAAGTTTGTAAAAATTCTTTAATTGAAGAAAATTAAAGATCATTTTTATTTTGTGATTACCCATTGTAGCTTTCTGTCGGAATTTTCCAATGTGGTCGACTTGAAGATTTGCTTTTTAAGCAGTTTTCAGCGTCCTTATGGAGGAAACAAGATAGATATAGAAAACACATTATAAAAGAAAGTTACGTAGCCTTTATGTCAGCTTTCTGTGAATAAATTTGTAATTTTTTTATTTTGCATAAAACTTTCATCGTATTCGCTAGCTTTCTTACCTTGCGTTGACAAAGGATAATTTTTGATGAGAAAGACAGTATAAATATTGTGTATATATCTGTATATATCGACTTCTCGTGAATACATTGGTAGTCTTTCTACTTACTTACCTTACGTGGAGAAAGGAAAATATTCATGGCAAAAGCATATAATTACGTATGTCAGCTTTTCATGAATACATTTGTAATTTTTTCATTTTGCTGGTAGCTGTTTTACTTTACGCTAGTGTAAGTAATGGTAATTTCCATTTTGCATAATTTTTTTTTTGGTAGTTAGCTTTGTTTCTCAAAGAATCTACACTAATGGCATTAATAATTAAATGGTTTATTCGTTGACGTCAGTTTCATTTCTTCTTGTTTAGATATTATACTACTGTTTTGTGGTAATTGAAAATTTAAGAACATATATACCTATTGGTTTCTGCCGACAACAATCAAGACGGGGGCGATTTTTTAAAATACAGACGAGGGTATCAAAACCTTGAGGATATAATGATTGCAAAAGACATTACCCCAATAGCAACAGAAAAACATTTAAGAGAAGTAAACTTGGAATTCTTAAGTAGAAAAACGTCCATTAATATAATCCAAAATGGCATATATAACATCAAAGAACTGAAAAAGTACATTTTTGACCATAACAAAATTCCAGTGGAACAACAGAAATTGGTTTACAGGAGCGAAGTTATTGAGAATAATGCACTAACACTGTATGGTCTTTATGAACAGGATAATTCTAACAACACAAAAACTATCTCAATTTCAGTAATGATTATACCATTTTACATAGATGTGAAATTTGTTAGTCATTATGTGGACATTCCTGGAGATGGTCGCATGCAATTTTCTGGAATGACCACAGTTAAAGAAATGAAAGAAAGAATTACAGAAATTACAGGCATATGCCTTGAAACACTGGTTTTAATCATAGATTTAGATTTAATTGAAATTAAGGCACTAGGGACCTTAACTGACGATAAGCTGTCCGACGTACTTCATTTACATGAAGTTAAAGATTGTTTTGCGATGATGGGTGTTTTACAAATAACAGTTCTAAGGTCAATATTATTTCAAATTGTTGGTAAGGAAGCATTCAGCCGGTGTATACTTCACCAAAATGAAACTATCGATGAAGCAAGGAAACAAATTCAAGTTCAGAGCATTTTTAAAAAATTGGTCTTCGTACGGCCAATGGAAAGGAAGGAATTAAAAATAAACACTCGATTACTAGATATAGTTGACCAAGGATTAACCATCGTTTTTGAAGCACGAAATGAAAAATCATGTCTTCTGTTATGACAATATTATATAAAATTATAAACGGACTATATATCAAGGATTTTATCTATGATAGATAAAGCGAATACAACTCCATGAAATAGTAGCTTACGAGTGTCTCTTAACCTAAACGGAAAGCTGAAGTTTGAACAGTTGCAAAAACTTTTTGATGATATTTTTAAACAAGTATTGGAACATCTAACTGCTGAATCAACACTACCTGCAAATGTCACAGTCAAAAAGAAACAAAAAACAATACAATTGAAGTTCTGAGTGAGGAAGTAAGAAGAAAAACAAAATCATAGCTTCCTTAACGATGAAATTACCGACGTAAGACGGTCAAAATTGGCCTACAAAAATGATAATTTAATTTGAGTTGTAAGTTGTACTGAGCTTTGTTTCGCAAGAAGATAATCAAAGTCAAAATTTTGTTTTTGAAACCCCCCTTTAAAAGAATTTTGAGAACAACATTATATGTCTGTATTTGAGGAAGGCGTTGTTAAAGAGATTCTTACTTTGGATTGTTCCAAGGAAGTAAGTGGTTTTATACCTATCAAAAAACTGTAAAGCTTGCCGTCACGAGTTTGCACCTGTATTTTGTTGTTGTCTAATAGTGCCATCTTAAAGTGTAAGCTTTCTGAAGAGTTAAAACTAGCTGATATAATACCTATCCACAAAAAGTTGTTCACCACGGACAAAGAGAATTAAAGGCCCATCAGTCTTCTACCAGCCATTTCTAAACTGTTTGAGAAGCTTCTTGCGAAGTAACTATCATCATTTATAGATCCGCAATTTTCCAAACATCCCCACGGGTTCAGAAAAGGTTATAGCACACAGCATGCACTCCTGAATATGCTACGTGAATGGGAAAAGTCTCTAAACAGATCTGAAAAGGTTGGTGCAATTCTGATGGACCTTTCGAAAGCTTTTAATTGCCTCCCACACGATCTTTTGATTAACAAACTTGAGGCGTATGGGTTGGGTATGGAAAGTCTTCGTTTGCCCTACAGTTATCTGAGCAAAAGGAAATATAGAGTTAGAATTAACTCTTCAGTGGGTGATTGATTTGAAGTTTTTCTTGAAGTGCCTCAAGGCTCTGTCTTGGGTCCGCTATCATTCAACACCTTTATTAATGACCTACTTTTTTCTGTGAGTGAGTCTAGACCACTAGCTACTGTATAGACATTGTCTTAAAAAGGCTGCAAACTGACATGATGTTATTGTCAACTTGGTTCAGATTAAATGCTATTATTCAAAACCTAGCAAAGTTTCACAAGATATTCCCACTCGCAGGAAAAGAACACTGTCAATCTCGGTTCTGCTGTCATTAGATCCTCGACAGTTATACTTTTGGGGATCACGCTTGATGATCAGCTGTATTTTTGCCCGCAAATTAAAGAGGTTGCAAAAAAGCCTCTAATAAAACTAAAGCTTTACTGAGGATAAGAAGTCAACTCTCATTAGCAAAGGCAAAACTTTTATTTTCGTCCTTTGTTTTGCCGATGCTTCAATATTGTCCTCCAGTATGGATGTTTTGCAAAATGGCACAATGGCACGGTAGATTTCTACCGGCTGCGCTATCGATCTTTTCGGTAGTTGGAAAGTCGCATTAGTACAGGATCTGTTGATTCATTACAATATATATGTGCACTTAGTTCCATGACAATGGCCGAGGCCGGGGCTCCGTTGGGCGTATGCCTCTCCCCAGTGTACAAGACAATTACCACAAAGTTAGCGGGTTGGTTGGTGATTGGGCTCCGTCTGTTCATTAATTTTATTGGTTCGTAGTATTTAATCCCCACTCAATCCGTTACCTTTGCGGTAGTTTGAAAGTCGCATTAGTGCAGGATCTGTTGATTCATTTCAATTCAATTTTATAAAGAAAATTTTGAACTGGAATAGTCGCAAAGATACGTTGCACAGTTTATACTACCAAAACAAAACAATGCTATGCAGCTGCGATGCTTCAAAATCAAACAGGTCTTGTTTGTTTGGTCAATTCAGCTAAAATAATTGTTACACAGAAATTCTATTCACGCACAAGGCAGCATGTTTTACTACCTGTAGCTATATAGATGCAAAATGATGCATGTGTCTTTAAATGATGCATGTAAGCTATAAAGAAACTCTATCAAATTGATAACGCAACTTTAATTTGCCGCACATATTGAAATAGTCAAGTGTGCAGCATTCACATTCGTGTGTGGTGTGCCGTAAATTAACCGTTATTGCAATTACTCATTTGCTAACTATTTAAAAGAGATTCAATCAGTTCATGATAGATGAAATCAATGAAATTATCAGTTTGCACTAAATCTGAGCAGCAAGCCATTACAGAACGTCAATATTACTTTATTTAGATTAGAATAATAGAATGACATTGATTAGTTACTCGTTTGTTTACAAATTTTATCTTATTCTCCTGCATTTCTCCGTTTAGACTGATTCAACCAAAGATACAGATGCGTTTATTTTAAACAACAATGAACGCTGAATTACACGTGAATAACGTAGGGATTAAATAGAATTGACAAAACCCTATTTCCTCATAGACCATCATAGATGATGTTCGCTTTATAGAAATTCCACCTTACTTTCAAAAAAGAGTAAACAATTCTTACTTCAACGACAACAACACATGACTGTTCGGCGTTCTTTAGTGGATCATCTTTTTCGTCTTTCCCACTCATTTCAATCTTTAATATACTGTTGTATGACGCACCAATAAAAAGACTGTCATCCCAAACCGACAATGATTTGACACCGCTAGTAGCCTGGCCGCATACCTTTAAATTAATTAAGGAATATTTCCTGGTTAGAAATTTTTATTTTAAACAAGATTAATTAAGCTGATCATAAAAATGTAGCTTTGAATTATTGTCAGTGCAGTAACAGTGCAATCAGATAGCTTAAATAACCATAGTACCTCTCAATGTCGAAAAAAGGATCAATTTGAACAATAAAATGATTAAAGTTTTAAAACTACTGCAACTTTCGCTCATGAGAAAGTATGAAAGAAAATTTGATAAGAGCACCCCCCCCCCCCTCTCCTCCAACAGGCTGCTCTTTCAAAATTTTCCACCGAAATTGTGTCGCTCATATTTT
The DNA here is from genome assembly GCA_032270445.1 of Darlingtonia californica. Lineage (NCBI taxonomy): Eukaryota > Viridiplantae > Streptophyta > Magnoliopsida > Ericales > Sarraceniaceae > Darlingtonia > Darlingtonia californica. Next base: position 5,461 of record JAUBWS010082587.1, read on the forward strand.
CTTGCAAAAAGCAGTAACCTAGTTGTACAGCAGGGTATAACAGAACAAACGGACACAATAGACACTGTAAAAATTAATTTGAATGATATGCAAGAATAAAAATAAATAACAATTTGTGTAGAAAAGATTCTCAAATCATCAAGAAATCCCCAATAAATATTGATTTTATGAAATGACAGAAACATAATGTTTATTGTTAACAAAGAGCGTCCTGTTTTTTTCACGGACACACTGTACATCTAAGCCGACTCAAATTGACGAAGATAAGTGGATAGTTTGAATGTAAATCGGTGCAACAAAACTATCCTAAATCGAGCGAGAAAAAAACAACAGAATGGTTCTTAGGAGGGTTTCGTGCTTTTCTTATTGTGTTTTGATGTAAGCTTCATTTTACAAATCTTATATTGGAGTTAGATGGAAACTTACCTTATAACTAGTGAGACACTTTTTCAATTGCGGGTTCCAAACTTTCACACAACTATCCCTACTACATCCAGTAATCAGGTAGCCAGTCTTTGAAATACACATGGCATTAATACATGCGCTATGTGCGTGATTTATCACGTGATCCACCTGTCCAGTTGACGTGATCCATAAGTAAATGGTACCGTTGCTATCTCCGGTTATAAGATTCCCATCGTTATTGAAAACAGCTGATGAGATCGTTTTGGGGACTGACAGATTCTAAAGGAGATGATATTATTAACAATAGATGACAACCTCACGAAAGTTGTTGTAAAACAGTCTATGAGAATACTTGGCTCTCGAACCATCATAGACAATGGAAAAATGTCCAATTTTGCGAAAGCCCGAGTTAAGCGGAGCTTAAGTAAATTCCGTAAACTGATGCCAGTGGTCAAAATCATGTAAGGGGCTTTCTTTCTAAACGGCACGCAGCGTGCCGGTTAAAAAAGAAAAACACTCCTCCACATAGGGTTTTAGTAATTTTGCCCACGGAGATAAAGAAACACCAAGGTGAATTTAGAATCGGTCCAACTTAGCCAATGTCAGACTTATCCGTGGTACCACTTAGCGAAGGTCTACTGTACTTTGGAAGAACGAAGCATCGCCTGGAAGCAAATAACGCCAAGGGGAAGCTAGGTAAAGGGTATAGAAAAAACGGGAATGACGTCATTCCTACACAGAATAAAGTTATACCGGCAATAAAACGGCAGGAACAGAAAACGGTTTTCTTAGAATCCCTAGAAGATCTTGAAATCGGTAGGGGCAATAAAATGCGTTAAACCGGATGTACTTCTTACTTTCAACTAAATTGAAGTTGTTTTCATCTATATTGAAGAAGAGGGCCCAGCATTTCATTATATTCATCTCTTAAAACTACTGCATGTCAGACCAATAGTCCAGGGCTCATTTACTATGATACCGTCATAAAATCTGATGTTGATCATAAAACTGCCTGTCTAATTGTTTAAAATTTCAAGAAGATCTACTCTAAACCTCTTTATCAATTTTTTTTCTTTCAGAACTTCTAACCAAACTTTCTACTTCTTTTCTTAATCAATATCAAGAAAGTTATCTCCACCATAAGTGACACAACTCATACACCCATCAACGAAAAACCCAGTGAAAACCATGAAAACTATTCTGTTTTTTGGGAATACACACGTATTCCTTAACATGTAGTTATAGACAAACGCGTTAAACCGGATGGATTGCTTACTTTCAACTACAATGAAGTTGTTTTCATCTATATTGAAGAAGAGGTTTACCAAAAGAGCCTTATTCTGAAATTTCCATTTTCATTTTTTCAGAAAACGTTCATATTGATTGAGGTAGATGATTCAACGGTTTGTTGACAATTCTCTTCTGAACAGTGATCTTATCAACAAAATAAAAAATAATAACTTACACCAAAAAATGCTGCTTTGGAATCCAAGCTACCACCATCGTTCTGGTAAAACGTGAGTGAATTTTCAATCTTACCGAAAGAAACAAAATTATTTCCAACCGAGTTCATTGTCAGTCCAATAACGTGTGATACCTGCAGAAAAGGGCGAACAGAATTTGAACGCACTCAACGGCAAGGTTTATTTCTGCGAAATGTCGATATATTGCTACATTTCAGTTCTGTAAAAGGAAACAGCTAAAGGAAAGAGTTTGGGTATTTGTCAGTCACGAAAGATATTTCACGTAAAATGTTTTTAAGTTTTTTGCCACAAGCAGTTTCATGAAGAATACTTTACATTTTTTTAAATAATTTCACCCTGTCAATCACTGATTATATCCTTCCCAAAATGGATCAATATGTCATTCCTACGTTACTCGTATCGTTATAAAACCGTTGCTTGGACATAACCCAGGGGGGGGGGGGGGGGATTATTAAAAGCCCTATATGGAGAAGTGTTTTTTTTCAACCGGCACGCAATCCTGAGAACAGTCCTCCACATGGGTTTTTAACAATTTTAAAAACTTTAAACAGTTTAGAAGAAATGTTTGTGCATCTCGTTAAGACTACTGAAACTCACTCAGCCATATTGAAACACGGGTGGTTTTGTCGTGCAAATCAGTTTTGAAATTTCACGTTAAATGAAAAGAAAGGTACCTCACAGCATAATGCAAATAAAATAAAATATATCTTTCATTTCACCCAGTCCTACTTTAAATCAAAACATACTTTGGTCGTCGTCAGCATATCTGAGTCTTTGATATTGTATAAACATATATACTGTTCCAGGTGCCCTTTCTCAACACTTTCCACCAAGCATAACAGAAGATTCTAACATGAAGAAAAAGATAATGAAAGGTATACAAACATTTGTATTTAACACCAAACCTCACAGATAAAGTTTATGTGAATGATATAACTTTTCCCAGTGGGCAAAATCGTGAAAAAACCCATGTGGAGGAGTGTTTTCTTTTTAAACGGCACGCTGTCATAGGATTTTTATTAATTTTACCCAGTGGATTGACTTACCTTTTATTTCCTTCTTACCTGATTCTGTTAAATTGATTGTATTATTATATCATATTATTCATTATGTTAATAGTATTTTTTTCGGTAGTTGAATGTGAAAAAGAAATATTTAGTTAATATTACCTATGTCTGACTGCGCTGAGAAATATTCAACAAAACATAATAAGAAATTTTCTTTATGTAATTCATGACTAGATAACTTTCTTGCCAATTGAACACGTGACTATTAATTCGAATTCAAAGATATCTCCGAATACCTAGATACGGGGAAAACTTTTCATTTACGTGCGAAACAAATGAAACGTAGAACAATTCAAAGATACAAAACGAAAAAGTAAAAATAACATTGAATCCCAACTTTATTTAGTTCTTGGAAACAGCTCAACCACAACTCTCTTCTCGCCCTTTTACGTTTAGACTCGTTTAGCTTTGGTTGTTGTGTTTTTTTCCTCTTCAATTTCTCTCAAAATGAATATTGCTGCTTCAACCACGGCAATCGCTTCGGTGAAAAGCGAGGAACAAAACACGTCTTTCTGTCGTGAATGTCGATATTCCCCGATATTTCCCGACTAGTAAAAGCCGGGTATGCTAAGGAAGACGGGCTTGCTTACTAGCCTGTTGTTTCTTCCACTTTAATGCCAGCATTAATGCCCATAATGTCACTTTCTCAAAGAAGAAAAAGGAGAATAAACGCAGAGTAAAAGTAAGTATTTTTACCTGCTTTGCTAGCATCATTCTTTTGAATACAACAGTCTCGTATTGATCTGCATGTATACATGAAATTGTTGCCATGTGAACTGAACTCCAAACATAAACAATACACTGAAAAAGAATACAGAGCTGATTGAGATAGGTGGAGTATTAAACCTAACTAGTACACTAAAAATGTTAAAGTTCAAGATGAGTGAGACCAATGTGGCTGAATACAAAATAATTGAGGTAAGCCTGCAAAGACATTGACTACAAAAAGAGCACAACAAGACAAACACCCGCTTCAAAAGTCATGTATACTGTACGTTTCCATATAATCAATTGTATTAGGTTTAGTAAGTTTATTCAAACTACTTCTATCTTCTATGTGGAAAAAATACTTTAACTCATTATTACAGTTACCTTTCTACCATCCCATTGTTGAGCAGTAGCAACTATCTTTTCCTCTGGCAATACAGAGCAACTGAAAATAAAGAAAATCCAATTTTTTTACCTAAGGGCAGCTGGGCGACAACACTACTAATGACAGAAAAGAGTGGCATAGTACGTGGCAGCTGGTAGAAACTTGTGGTGGAAAATGGTAGTGACTAGTGGTAGGAGAGTGTGAAAGGTAGCGACTATAAAAGTGAGAGTATGTAAAAAATGAAGAAAAACTAGTTCTGGCAGATGCTAAATACTAGTGATTAATGGTGGGAGTAGTGACACTTGGGATGAAATATAGGAAGGGACTGTTCAGGATGGTGGTGACAGTGAATAAAGGTGGAAAGTGGTACTGAATAAAAAAGGTAGTAGTATAACCAGAGGTGAAAGGTGGCGGTGACTAGGAGCAGACGTTAACAGTGGCTAAGAGTGAAAGAAGAAACTGACTAAGAGTGAAAGGTGGTAGTGACGTAGTGAAAGATTGCAGTGAATAGGAGTGATTGGTGGTATGACTAGGAGTTAAAGATAGGTGGTAGTAATTAGGGGTGAAAGGTGGTATTGACTAGGGGCGAGAGTACGTAAAAAGAGATAGTAACTAGTGATACTAGTAGTGAAAGATTGCAGTAAATAGGAGTGATTAGTGATGATAATGGGTGTATGTAAAAAGGGATAGTGACTAGTGGCGGAATTCAGTGCAGGGAGGTAGAAGATAATGATGTACGAAGGAGATGCAATAAGTGCACTGGTAGGAGGTAATGACTAGTGGTTTTAGGTGGTGACAGTGAAAAGTGGCACATTTGTAAGAATTGGTAAATTTTTCCTCTAAACACCAGCACCACAAGGCTTGTTAAAACACTAAAAGGTAAAGTTAAGCAATTGCTACAATCCCTTCTTACCATGTAATATCTCTTGGATGTTTTCTAAAAAACCTTTGAGTCTGTTTAGATGTGTCAATTACAACAGCTACACGGCCACATGTAATCAAACATTGAGTTGACGATAATGATAAAACTTCCTCACTGTTAAAACCATAACTAAAACAAAAATGAAACGGTGACTAAATGTTAGTTCAAAAAGGCTGGCGTAAGAAAATAAAGAATTTCAATGTTATTTCAGGAGTACTTCAACACAGTCTTGTTGTCATGGATGTGATGAAGATGATAAGGAAGAGAAGAAGGAAGCTTTCAAACAAGGAACGTATAAAGATCTAGAAATTGAAGGATGACCAAGTTAAAGAGATATCTGAGTAAAACTCTACGAAAGTTATGAAGAAGAACTTTGGATCAAATATAGAGACTGCGCAGTGAAAGCGGCCAAAGAAACATGTGGATATAAAAAAGATATACCTCAGTTACTGAGTATTACTTAGTTACTTAAAGTATGGGCTCCGATTTCTTCAAAAAATCCTTTCCTTTGTGTGACTTCTTAATTGGTTTTTAAGAAAATAACGAAATTTTTAAAACATATCCTTTATAACTCTTGTTCTAATTCTTCATTTTTCATAAAAATCACATCGCTTGAAAGCTAATCAAAAAGTCTATGCACTGATATAAAATTTAACAGAATAGAGTGATATTAATAGATTGAATTAACATTGTTAATTCAAAACTGCAATAATTTTTCTTGTTGCCAATTTTTAGAAAGAAACTGTACAAAATCTGTAAAAAATTGAGTGAAACTTACACCCATTCAAGTTGTAAAGCTTTGTTTTGATTGGTTTTCCCACTACCCTCATTGTAGATATCCGTTATATTATTTTGAGGGTACAATTTGTATCTTTGACCTTTAACCTCTAACACTGAAAACAAAATCATAGGAAATTTTTAAATACTCAGGCTTAAAATGTCATGATCTATTGCCAAGTGACAAAAGATTGCGACTTTTGTAATTTTGCAGTACCTCCAGATCCGCGCCTGGTATTCCTAATTATGCTTTGTTTGTAACCAGCATCTTATAAGCAAAAGCACACCTTAAATAATTATTGTATAATACCATGGATATATAAACCATTCCACTTTCGATTAAGTCATTATCCAAAATGTGGAACTACTGTATACCCTGAGGAAAACGAACGAATGCAGTTAATACTGGTAAGCTTTTTGAGACAGACTATCATGTGAATATTGTCAAAGTGTAATTGGAAACACTGTTTATAGTACACACTAACCTGTTCCACCATCATCATTAGCAGATGTAGTAGTCGAAGGCGACTGAAGTACAAGTTTTTCTTTCAACTCAATCGCAACTTCTTCTTCTTCTTCAGCAGCTACTTTTTCATCTTCTTTTTTTTCTCTTATTTCACATTCTTCTTCTTGCTGGATGTCTGCACGAAGCTCGCTTTGTTTTTCCGTACGGTGTTCTTCATCCGTTTTTTTCACTGTTTCGTATTTCACTGCATCTACTCCCTTGACTTCTTTATGTTCATTCAATATCTGGTCTGCATCTATAGTGATAGTTTATACAAACAAGAAAATGTCGATTAACCACTTCTGTGCCGGGAATTTTCAACATTTTGGGAATCTTTGGAGACAATTTCTTGACCGGAGACCGCTCCCTGGTGCATGGATCGCGGAACTCCTAGGGTACAGAACCGTAAATTTTTTCAAATACCATGATAAATATGTTTGTCATTGGGACTTAAGTGGTTAAAGCATTAACAATGACATATAAATATGAATATCGAATTAGCTCCTTTGTTATTTTTATTTTTAATACATACAGCCCAGTGGGCAAAATCGTGAAAAAACCCATGTGGAGGAGTGTTTTCTTTTTAAACGGCTCGCAGTCGCACAGGGTTTTTCCTAATTTTGCCCACTGGGAGCAAACAAGCTGTTGCATGAAAAACATCCATCAGAAATGTTTTTCGTTATAGATAACA
>JAUBWS010082598.1:0-12401 GCA_032270445.1 Darlingtonia californica
ATTTGCCACTTCTTTTGTTTTCTAATTACTGTAGTTTTCTTCTAGGAAATATAGGAAGAGAGAAACAGTAAAAAAAAATTTCCAATTTTGCCAAAGTTCGCCAAATTTATCCCATTAAGGTATAGTCCAAATTTGAAGTCAATAGCATCAGTAGTTCAAAAGTTATTGGCATTTGAATTTTGTAAGAATTTTTGAAAATTTCATTAAACGAGAAAATGATCGTTAACTTTTGAATCAAATAAGATTTCTTGAGTTTTGATTTCAGGTTCTGAAAGATTATACGATTGGATATCACATGTTTTCCAGTTTTTAGCAAAATTTCATAACCTTTGCCCAAAATAACCCTCCAAGCTGTCGAAAAATACTTTAAAATTGACGACGTCGTACATCAATCTGGCTACCATTTTGATAACATTGTTTGAAACGATTTCGTAGACGTTATATCGTTTTTAGTGAGATTCTTATTGACCTTTCTTTATTATAAGCACTTTTTCTTGCCTCAGCTCTAAATGGTTGCCATAGCAACGCCTCCGAATAATTTTTTTTGCAGTTATCTTTCCATAGAAATTTAAGGAAGATTCTCAAAGTTTCAAGTTCCTAGCTTTCAAAGGAAAAAGATATTTACGAAAAACCCTTTAGAAAGTGAAATTTAATAGATTAATTCAATAGATTGGGCATAGAAAGTAGATTAGAAAAATTGGGCCATCTGAGAAATTTGGACCTCTGTGCTGAGATTTGAGTTATCAAAGGGCAAAAAACAGACATTTTTTGCTGACGTCAGTACTTTGTCTTTCACCATGATGGTCATTAATTCAATGAATAGGTCTTGCCGAGTACCATCAAAATAGGGTGTGGTTTGTTGCATTTTGAGAAAGCGTTGACGAGATACTTCACCTTGAAATTTGAACATAGTGCTAAGTTATAAGAGTATTAATTTTCGCGAACTTTAGGCGTTCTATTGTTCTTGAACAATAATCTTTTTGCTCTTTAAATGCCCACATTAAAAAACAGAGTTCTAAATTTGACAAATTCTCCATTTTTCTTATCTACTTTTCGTGCAAAATCTAATTGAAGTCAGATTTGCCAGATTAAGACCTTCAAAATTGATAACTTTCAAAACTTAATGGGCCCAAAAGGTATAGACAAAAGAAAAATCAGCCATTCCAACAACCGAAATTTTGTTTCGTATGGTAAAACCTATTTTGTCAGCCATAATGCATCCATTTTCAAAACGTCAAATGTATCTCGTTTGCTTAAAAGAATTTGGGTCGGGTTGAAGTTTGTAGAAAAATCCAATAGATTTAAAATTCGCAAAAATTTGTCTCGTAAAGGTAAGTCAATAACAGTTAGAACTTTCGTTCGTGTATGCTATCATGATAGCTGCGATAAGTTCGAAATTTTTCAGTTTCTGAATGCTGACAGTGGCGGATGGAACAATTGTCTTATTGGGATTTTTCTCCAAGATTAATAACATCCCAGGGTTTTTAAATTCAAAATTTCTGTCTATTAAAATGAATTACGTTACATGAAAATATCCCAAGATTAAAAACTACACGTAAAACTTGGGTAATACTTTCAATATCAGAATTTCCGCGTGATTTCGCGGATTGGCCTTCAAACCGCAAAATTAAATTTCCACGGATAACTTTTACCTTAATCCACTAAATTCAATTCCCACGTTAGGCCACTAATTTCCAGCGAATTAACCATTTTTCGACATTCTTTTGTTTCTATTCATGAAGTTCCACAGAATTCTTAAAATGTTTCAATCCGCGAAAATAAATCCCCGCCAAAAGTTCCAAATTGGGGTCAACCGCGAAATATTCTGACATTAAGTTTAAGTGCCCGCAAAAATTCAAACACGGAAGGAAGCTTTTTACGAGAGGAAAAGGAAAAACTATTTTTTAGAATAAAAATCACTCCCATTTTCTTTCTTTCTCATTTGCAGATAAACAATGTACAGAAGATAAAATCGTAGGAAATATACACCACCCAATATTCAACGATTGCGTGTCCTCTTTTTATGCACACAAAAAGCATGCGGTTCCATGACGCCTTCTGTCATAAACCTAGTTATTATTAGCTAGTTGATATATAGTACCGTATAAAATAAAGATTATTTAAAGGACACTACGAGACGGAACATTATTCATTTAACAAATAAATTGCAGATTGTCATAGCCTTAATCTAATCAACCAGGCAATGGGAAAGGATTAGCTTTCTTCCTCAATCACTGAAGAGTCTTATAACTCAAGAATCCTTCTAATAATAATCGTAATTAAAATAAACTAGGTTTTCAGCAGGATAAGTGTATAATATCATGAACTCGTTGAAACCATGAAAATAGTCACTAATCAAAAAATGGTGATGTACTATGAAAACAGTCATTAATCAAAAATGGTGATGTACTATACGATATAACCGTAAAAACTGCTATCATTCTCATATTGAATCCGGAAATATTGATCCCTAGTCAAAGACAATTACTTGGAATGTTCAGAAGGTAGAAACGGTTGGAAACCAGACAATAAAGAAAAGAGTAGTCAAAAATTTAATTTCAGACTAATGTATATATTCAAACAATTTGAAGCAGAAAATTCAATTCCAAAACAGTTGAATCCAGACATTTCTCAAACAACGTAAAAAATTTCCAAACAAATCAGGAAAGAAGAGACACAAAAAACCATTATGAAAAAGGATTAAAACAAAAAAACCAGAATCGGTTAGATTTCCTACCATGATATATACTACTTGATTTCCAGACACATGTGTAAGTAGATAAACGTATTAAAATATTTGCAAATATGTAAAAATCCAAACATTTTGGTTCTTAGTAAGTACGAATTTACTAGAATTCCAGACAGGAGACACTATGTTCCAAACAATTGTTTCCAAACAGTTCCAGACTTGGTCAGATGTCAGTCAATACGAGAAATGGTTTAAAACAAACAAACCGAATGAATCTCAGACGTTTCTTTAATAACCTGGCAGACAAAAGAGTAAAACATTATTTCAAACATCATGCCATAAAACCACTTACCTATTTCGTTCACCAGATCAACCTGAAAATGTAATTAAACTTCGTGAATAAAATTTACCTGAAATTACTCAAGTACTTCCATAAACACCGCCTGCTCCGGCGCCACTTCCATATCCACCAGCTCCGGCAGAGCTTCCGTAAGATGGATAATTGGTACTTCCACTTTGTGGATATGCACTTGGGGCACTTCCTGATTGATTATAAGCTCCGCTTTGACCACCATAACCTTGAGTACCGTAGCTAGGTTGACTTGCCGTTTGCTGTGCACCATAGCTACTTGAGCCGTATGTTGATGCAGCAGGCTGTTGACCATAACTTTGATCCCCATAAGACTGTCCTGCACCTGCAGTTGTTGCTGACGGTGCACTGTATCCCTGACTACTAGTGGGGGCTGTATTATAGCTTGCTGGTGTTTGAGATGAGCTATAGCTTCCGCTACTAGAATATTGTCCTGTAGATGGTGGTTGAGATCCATATCCGCTACTGGGTTGTGCATTGTAGGTTCCACTACTTTGACTACCATATTGCTGACTATAACTACCACTCTGTTGGCCTCCTCCATAGCTACCTCCTTGCTGTCCACCGTATCCACCACTTTGTTGACTTCCACCATTTTGCTGTCCACCATAACCTGAATTTGGTTGACCACCATAGCCTCCACTTTGTTGACTGCTATATCCTCCACTTTGCCCACCATAACCACCACTTTGCTGCCCATATCTGCCAGCAGGTTGTCCATATCCACCACTCTGTTGACCATAACCACCACCGTATCCACTACCACCACCATAGCTACTGCCACCACCATATCCACCGGGAGCATTTCTGCCACCACCAAATCCTCTTCCTAAAACAACAATACAGCAAATGTTTTTTTAAATAAACAGCCACACAATTGTACTTAATAACACCAGCCAATTTTCTTGCTACATAAAGCTTTTGTCAAAACCACAAAAGAGGTAGAAAATTCATAGGGTTTTAAAAGATGAACTTTTCTGGTTGAAAAGCAAGAAGTTCTTCAACATGTTTTCATAGTTCTGCATATATTCCATTTAAGGGGAAGTAACTCAAAATTGAAAACTCTACAAAATCACTTGAATCTGCAAGAAACGAATGAAAATGACCTTAAAATTATCAAAATTCACATTTTTCAATCTTAAAAAGATTTTTTAACCCTAAGACTATGCTGTTATTTTTGAAAAAACTCTAAAATTGAGACTTTTTGAACATTTGTCAAACTTTAAACTTGAATTTCTGGACACTGGAAATAGATAAAGTAGTCAAATTTGGTAAGAAATGATGGATAATTTTATGTTCTTTTAAAAAAGACTCAATTTTGATAGCTGAATTTCATTTGTTTTGGAGTTAAAAGCGTTTTACGTGATAATGGTATTTTCACTAATTCGCGAATTCGCATCCCACAGCGTCTAAGGGTTAATATAATAATTTATATTGCCTGCAAAACCTTTAAACCAAAATTTGCAACTGGCTACCTAAGGGCCAATCCATATCAAATTATCAAGGCTTGTGAGCTAAGTAACTCAGATTTTGTTCATTTTAAGATATGTTAGAGATGTCATTGAAAGAATTGATCAGTGAATTTAATTAATATTTTTCAGAACAATTGAATTGCGAGGCACTTTTTCAAGATATATATTGTAGATTCAAAAATATTTTTCAGAACAAGTAGTAACAAGTAATGATTATTTGGGGCAATAACATTTAAAACCTAAATTGCAAATTTCAGTCCAAAATGAAATCTACCATATTTCATTAAAAATGAATTTCTCCTTAATGAAACTTTCCAGATACTCAGTTTTAACTTTGAAGATGAGAATTGAAAAACAAAATTTGGAAATTAATATGTTGTTTTGAAAATGCGGTCCGTAGAAGTCTCAATATCTGAAAATGAACAAAATGTGAGAAACTTTGTTCACTATTTTGAAAAATCTTGGTGATTTGACATGGAATGACCCCTAAAACATAATTGAAAAGCGCTATTGAATTTAGTGTAGCTCAACTATTTGAAAAGCCATTATGAAAAATGTATGGAGTTGAAAGTACAATTTTGAAGATTTTAGAGTAGGTAAGACCACACTTAATCTGATCCTAGAAGTATATAAGTCTATTCCAAAATAGCTGGAACTAAAATTGGCCTCAACTTCCTGACTACTTAATGCAAATGGAAAATTCTTTTTACAACCTCGGCATGAAAATGAATAAATGCAGATGAGGAAAATGAGTTTTTTAATGAAGCAGTGAATGTTTTGTTTTTATTTTGAGAACCTTAATTTCTGCAATCTTTTAGACACTTGGTTAGACACTTGGTTAAAAACAACCATTTTTACCTCTACCACCACTGCCACCACGACCTCCTCTTCCACCTCTTCCTCCACGTCCACCGTCTCCAACAGGCTTTGTTGCATGATTTACAGTGATTTTTCGACCATCCAACATCTATAAAAATAACAAGTATTTTCACCTCTATTTACTAAGCATGATTTTTCAATAAAATTTGCTTTCCTATACCTTATTGTACTAAATTTTTTTCACGCATATTAATTTTGGTGCAATGGCAATATGCTTATTTTCGCACTTATTAATTTTCAGGTATGTATATATTTCTATTTTTAGTCAGAAAGAAGAAATTGTTTTTTTTTCAAAGATGAATACTGTATTTCCTCTATTAACCGCCCAGGCGCTTAGTAAACTTTTTTGAAATTTAGGGGGGGTTGGCTTATTAAATTATTTTGAAAATCTATACAACAAAATTTTGAATGGTGTAAAAATAATACTCGTTCTTTACTTTTATCTTATGTTTACTTAAAAACTTTGTACATTAAACAGAAGAAATCTTAAATATAATATTTGAACATTTTGTTAAAGTTAGTCTATGTCAACGCCTTCGTCTTCTTCCTGATCAGAGTCAATGATAAGATTTGGATCATCTTCAATATTAGACTTGTCAAATTTGTTATTTTCTAATAGCCGCCCGGGTGCCTACATTACATTAATTACATTAATTATAGCATATCTGTATATTTAAATATACTTACAGTCTGGTGCATTCGTTTAATTGCTTCCTCTGCAGATTCTATTGATTCAAAGGTGATGAAACCATACCCTTTAGATTTTTTCATTCCATTCTGGTCTTCTTTTTCTCTAACGATGAATGCTATGCAAAACAATTTAACAAGTTGAAATTACATTACATATTATCAAGCACAGCTTTTTAAAAGGAGAATTAAAATAAAAAAAGTTCTTTCATATTTATATCTTGAAGCCATGGATAAAAAGAAGCATCCTGACAAAATTGGAGACAATTGGCCACATAGTTCAGAGTACAAATTACTGACTCGCACTTTGCAAATTGCGAACCTATTTTCAGCGAAGCTTCATCCAAGAAAGACAGCAAAAATTTGAACTTAAATGTTTGTTCTTTCTTCAAAATTTACTCAGCAACAATTTTTAAAGGCATTTAACCTCTATAAATAGTGTGCGTGATACACTTTGCAAATTCACTGAAATGCTTTGCAAAATCTAAAAATTTTTTCTCCAGCAGCACAATTTTTATGCGAAGCTATATATCTTCTCAAATTCTGACCCTGTTGTTCAAAAGTTATTAGGTTTTGAAGTTTTTTCAACTAGTGTTCATGAGATGTCATAAAATGACAACTCATTTCTTTTGAGTAAATTCATTTTAAGATATTTCAAGAAAGTGTGGTATACTCTCGATAAGTGCAAGTTCATACAAATCATTATAGTAGCATTCCCTAAGTGGGACTACTAGTTTTGGTCACCTCAGCATAACTCACACAAAACACTTCGGATAACTTGGACGTTTGCTAACTGGGACATTTATTTATTAACTGTACATTTTCACTTGGTCCCTTGAGAGTACCACTTAGGGCTTATCTGTTTCAGCCGTCCAGACGACTTACCTCCATCCAAAAAGTTGGTTGACCATCCAGAACTGGAACAAACATGTTTTTCGCCGTCTGGACGGGTTTGCCTTGTTTATTAAATTGCTAGAGAGAAGTTCATAGTAACTGCCGTGAGGGTAAACGAGTGCCGTACTTCGCGGCGATTTTAGCGAAGCGAAGGGAACATGAACATAAACAAATATGGTAGATGTAGAAGCGAGGAACCGTCGTTCGAAGTGACGTAAATATTGTTCGATTCTGACATTGGAACCCTCTCTTTTTTGGCCGTCTGAACCGTCTGAGATGGTTGACACAAATAGAGATGATGGGTTTTGGATAGAGTAAAACCGTCTGGACGGCTGAAACAAATAGGCCCTTATTGAGAGCATACTGTATATTGATTGTAACTGTTTGAGTTAGCAGTTTTTTCTACTTTTTAAACATTTTTTTAGGTGAATTTGATGAGAACCAAATTGAAATTCGTTTGAATACTTACTTTGAAGTACACTATGGTATGTAGAGAGCAAAACAGTTTACGGTCGTCATTTTATGACGTCACAAAATGTTATAACATTTTTGAAAACTCATTTTTGAGCTACTAAAAATTGTTTGAATATTTTTGTTCATGATTTCAATTTACCAATGGACAAAGCATGTTTACAGCAAAACTTATTTTTTGACCTCAATTCTTCTTAAAATAAATGTAACATGAATCACCTAATATTTCATTTGTGCTAAACAGGGGACAAGAAGTAACAAAAAAGTCCACAAGACATTTAAAAGTAACTTGTGATTTCTGTTAAATAAATACAGACTAAGACTGTTTTTCCATCAAAAAATACAGTAAACTTTAAACATTTCCACGTGCCCCCAAACTCCCAGCTGTATTTGAGACTAATCAATGCAATTGAAATTAATTTAATGATATTAGTATGCCTACTGTCATTTATGCCTTTCGGTTTCTTTCACAAAACATTAGACAGACCGGTGGGGAAAATCCAAACTGTTAGCAGTTTTTTCTACCTTTTAAACATTTTTTTAGGTGAATTTGATGAGAACCAAATTGGTGAATTTGATGAGAACCAAATTGAAATTCGTTTGAATACTTACTTTGAAGTCCACTATGGTATGTAGAGAGCAAAACAGTTTACGGTAGTCATTTTATGACGTCACAAAATGTTATAACATTTTTGAAAACTCATTTTTGAGCTACTAAAAATTGTTTGAATATTTTTGTTCATGATTTCAATTTACCAATGGACAAAGCATGTTTACAGCAAAACTTATTTTTTGACCTCAATTCTTCTTAAAATAAATGTAACATGAATCACCTAATATTTCATTTGTGCTAAACAGGGGACAAGAAGTAACAAAAAAGTCCACAAGACATTTAAAAGTAACTTGTGATTTCTGTTAAATAAATACAGACTAAGACTGTTTTTCCATCAAAAAATACAGTAAACTTTAAACATTTCCACGTGCCCCCAAACTCCCAGCTGTATTTGAGACTAATCAATGCAATTGAAATTAATTTAATGATATTAGTATGCCTACTGTCATTTATGCCTTTCGGTTTCTTTCAAAAACATTAGACAGACCGGTGGGGAAAATCCAAACTTGAAAAATTTCCAAAATATAATATACTTACAGTCTGTAACAGTACCAAATTTTTCAAAATGAGATTTAAGACCATCTTCACTCATACTGTAGGGCATACCCCCAATGAAAATCTTTCCAGGTGTTCCGTGCATATTTGCTAGAGGTAAGATAACAGTTATGTAAATAAAATCTAAATTAAGCCACATAACACCAGAAAATAACCAGCATTTTGTTGATCTATGGCCGAGTGGTTAAGGCGCTGAGCTTAAACTCGAGGGTCCCAAGTTCAATGCTGACATGAGGCTTTCGATGGTTTAAATCACATTGTAATTTCCTGTAGGTGTTTCACAGGATAGCAGTACACTCATTGGTGCCTTTATTTTCTAAAAAGGGCCTGGCAACGGACAGAGAAATTCATTTAAAGAAGAAAATAAATTCTGGTGTTTCTGAAAATGTAAAATGAGATTCTAGAACATTCTAGGTGTGACCACCCTGTTTTGATTTATACAAGGATGAAATAGGCAATTTCATATTGAAACTTTAGCTCAATGTATTGTTTGAAACTCATATTTTCAATTCAAAATGACGTTTGTCAAAATGTTGATAATTTCCTCTAAGCTTTTGGTTGTAAATTTTGATTGAAGAAAGATTTTCGTTTTCAAATTCAAAAGATTCAGGTTTCTATCGTGAAAAATATGAAACATTGTTTCACTGCTTCAATAAGACCTAGTTTTTTTAATTTTCATTTCTTCTTTTTTGTAAATCTTTTCATGCAGTTAGATGTTCCACTCTGCAATATCTTTCCAAGGGAAAAATAATTTTTTCAATTTTATTGAGTACTTGAAAAGTTAAAGGCTTTTCAAATTTCAGTTTCAGTTACACATTTTTTTATAAGCATATTGGAATTTGAGCAATATGCTTAATTTATATTAATCTCTAACAATAGATCTATTGTTTTAACGCCTAAATCTCAGCCTTCATATGCTTATAGACTTCATGCTTATAAAAAACATGTGTATTAGCGGAGCCCTGGTGTAGTAAGGCATACTACTATGTAAGAGGTTGCTGGTTCGATCCCCCGCTCCTGCCATGTCAAGAGTTGCTCTCACTTAAAAAAGTTATCCTGCCAAATACACGAGGGAACACAAAGAAAGAGCAAAAAACAGCCAGGGAAAACTGTAAATTAGAAGATACATCCTAATTAGGATATCAGCTAAGTTTTTGTCAAATATTTACTCATTAATTTTTCTGCGATTTCAAAACTACAATCTTTTAATCCAGAGATGATTTCTGATCAATTCCCAAAGTTCCATTCAAAAAGCTTCATGCAATCTGGCTCAAAAAAACCAGGTATACTTAACCAGGGTTCAGACAAGCATTTAAGAAAAAAAAATTTTTCCCAGACATCTATCAAAATTTTAAGCACTTTTCCTTGACTTTATCCCTAGAACGTTCAATATAAAAACAGAAAGTTTTCTTATCACTTAGTCATTCTTTCTTACTGTATTGAGATCTGTAAAATTAAATTGGCATAGTTAAATAACAGCCTGATCTTTCGTCAAATTACCTGAAAAACAAAAACTAAAAAAATTCTGACTTTGCTTGAAACATTTTTTTCCCTGACTTTTCCTGACCATTTTCAAAAAAGCCTTATTTTCCAGGTTTTTCAAGTTTTTCCAGGTCTGTCTGAACCCTGTTAACAAAAGACAATAAGAGAGAAACCCAATACAGACGCAACTAAAGGATCAATTAAAATACAATTATATCACAGATTGACAATTCCATGTGAAAACATAAACAGAGCAGAAGCTTGTATTCCTACTTAGAGCTTAAGGCCTACTTAAGCCAAGCAGGAACAATACATAATTCATCAAGAAACATCATAGAAAACTCTAATAAGTTGTTTTTTACACAATAAAATATCTTGTTTTCATTTGTACACTGTCAATTTTCTGAAGACTTCATGAATAAGGCTGGCAATGAGTAGGGAGGGAGGAGGTATAAAGCTTAGCTCCAAAAAGCTGCTAACAGGGACAAAAATATTTTGTCAATGGTCCCTAAATCATTAGAATTAAAAAAAATCAAGTCCTGGACCATCTGTAATGCACCAGAAACGCCAAAAATATTTTTTAGCAAAATACAACTTAAACATACATTTCAAGTGAAAAAACAAATGAAACAGCAAAAGTTGTGACAAAAAAACTGATTTCTCTCTAATAATAATAAACTCTTATAAAAGAGATTTTTACCTCCGCTTGTTGTAGGAACACCTGGATGGAAAACGGTGAATTATTACTTTTTGAAACATGTATTGCTGGTAATCCGTGACTGTTCAAAAGGGGGTATTCAGAAAAATTTCATATACCGTATAAGAAATTTTTCTGCAAATGGCTCAATATATATAATTACACTGTGAAGGTTCAAATGCTAAGGTTACGGAATGTTGAAGGGTTTGTTGCATTGAAAATAAGCATGGGGTATTGAGCTGGTATATAAAACTGCACCACCATTCTAGCTACATGACATATTCAAATTAAATCACAAGAAATTGTTAGATCATGTGCATTTGGAAGAACTTGTGTCTACAAATCATTCAAATTTTTAAATAAAAAGACCTATTCACTACTTTTACAAACCAATTAAAATGCAGTGCAATACATACTTACTGACAAAATTTCAACAAACTTTCAAAAAGATAAATGCAGTTTCCTTCGTCTTCGAGGCAACACGCGGTAGAGAACGTTTCGTGATGGGTAAACGATACACAAAGAGTAAAGATGGCGGCTGAATGAAAAAGTATGACTGGTACCCAGTGCCCTCGCAAAAGTAACAAGAAGCAAACAGGAGATAGAGCGTAAAGAGATGTAAAAGGACCCCACAGCGTCGGTTGCTTAAATTCCGCCGCACGGCCGTGAAGAGGAAAAGCGCCCTGCACGCGCCTGGAGTCGAGGTTTGGGGTCCTGCCGCTGGAGATTTCAAAATCGACCCGGTCAGAGACTGTTAGAGTGACCCTTATTTGCCATAACTATTAAGAGACACACATCAAAAATGCCATTAAATGGAAACAATAACTTAATTGCTGTTTTGTCAGGTCCAGCTTGCTTTAGAATGATTTTATCAAAATATAAAAAGGAAAACGATTTCACCACAAGAATTCGAATGCAGAAAACATCTGAGGGCAGCTGTTAAAACAAATTCATACAAAGGATGCAAATAACAAAATCGCAAGCAACTCAGGTCTGAGCTGATAATGCTTTACAAATTCGATCAACAATCTGTATATTGCTGTTTTGTCACAAGCTTTAGAAACATATTCACGTAATTGGTACAAACCTCTCCCAAGATTGGTCTACCTTATTATAGCACCAATATGTACGAAACATCTCTCTTTACCAAAAATCTTGCCTGAATCGCAATTCCAATCATTTCCGAAATTTCTAAAGACCGCGCTTAAGGGGGCCATCCCTTCACTTTTTATAAAATAGAAAAAGTTTTTGTCGTTCTGATGCAGGGTTGTGACTTCTGATATGAGTGTAGTGTTGAACCCTCAACTTTTTGAGCTAAATGCGCACTTCTTGATTTTGGATTTTATTTTGGAATATCAGAAAAACATAGCAGATGAGCTGCGTGAAATTGCATCATAAAGCGATGAAGAATAAGGAAAAGAAATATTATTATTATCATTATTATTGTTATTATTATGAATATTTATACAGGAAAGTCGGATAGGCATAAATCAGTTATATACATATTTACATATTTACAATAAAACTGCTTTTCATATACGTCCTGTTTCAGAAAAATAAAACATAATAAGTAAAAACTGATTTGAATTAAG
>JAUBWS010082609.1:0-12401 GCA_032270445.1 Darlingtonia californica
GTATAGCAAGATCGGTAAGATGAGTCCTTCGTAAACAGAACGTTTAATTGGTAGAGTGATGTGTGAGTTCGCAAAAAGACATTTTCGTAAAGCACCAAAAGCATTACCAGCTGTCTGTATTCTACTTATCACATCAGAATCATCTTTGCAGAAGCCGTCAATTTTATGGTGAAAATTTCTACTCAAAGCTTCAAAGTTATCCCAATTTATAGAAAAACTAACTATTTCAGATTTGAAATATAAAGTAAAAACTATTGAAGAAGTACTTCAAAAAAATTGAGTCAAACAAACATGTAAGCCTGTGTTTCTCAAATCAAAAGCAAACACAATAACTTTTATATAGTTTGAAAATGCTAGAAACCTCAAATAAAAACAGAAGAAATTTGATGAATATACAGAAATTTTAACTAATTTCGAAGCAACAAAGTTTAGAAAGATCAATTGTTACGGGAGAAATCGCTACTGCGCGTAGTGTATCTTGTTTTCATTTCATCGGCGCACTCCTACTCCTACTGTCAGTTTCTGCATGTATTACCTGAAGTTTGAAACCAGTTTTAATACGTGTCACGTAATTTATGGACTGTGACATATGTATATGTTACACATATTGTTAGGCTTATCCAGGGGCACAAGAGCTAGTTTTACACGCCGAAAAATTCAATATAAAATGAAAATCACGATAAATTGTGACAACTGGAATGATTTAACTTTTAATTATCAAAAATTAAAAAGATTTACGATGTTTTCTTTGCATCAAAAATCAGTAACTCTAATAACTTGATGATAAAACAAGCTTGATTTACCTCCAGTCAGCTTGAGTAAACTTACATACTGCAATATTTGAAAACATACGTTAAGAAAACGTGCAGACAAGCACAGAACTGTAAAAATAAAATGGACGGACAGGGTGAATGGACAAATTCAGAAAAACCAATAAAGGGTAAGAATTTTCAAAGATCGGGAGATCAGAGAACAACTGTAAACGTGTTCTTAAGTCATAAAAAATATTTTGAATTGTCTTATGACAAAAAAAGAACACATGTGACGATGTCAATCAAAGAATTCTTTTTTTCCATTGATATGAAAATAACTGACATTCTTAAATTTAGATCCTAATTTTTTCATGATCTAATTACCGAGAAAATTAATATCCGTCTAATCAGGATTCAAGAGTACTTAAGTCTGGGTTGACTTGCACACACATATGGAGTGTCTTGCATAACGTCTTGCATTTTTATATGAAATACCTACTAATACTTACTATTACTACAATTATGACTAACCTTCTTCCCTGTTCAGAGACTGCTGTTGAGACAGCTAGTGAAAATGTATTTGTCTTAAGGTTTTTTATTCCAGTAAAGTCTTTGTTTTATTCTGGTTCTACCCAATGTATGGAAATCA
Source organism: Darlingtonia californica (assembly GCA_032270445.1). Lineage (NCBI taxonomy): Eukaryota > Viridiplantae > Streptophyta > Magnoliopsida > Ericales > Sarraceniaceae > Darlingtonia > Darlingtonia californica. Next base: position 1,402 of record JAUBWS010082609.1, read on the forward strand.
ACCCATGTTGTTATTAGAAGTCTAAGCCTAGCAAGATTACGTGTGACTTATGTGCAGGTGTTAAGCTTTTCACTTCTTTTAGGCATTTTTACAAACTAAATTCATGCTACTGTGAACTCTCGATAGAGCGAAAATCTTGATTTTTCGAACAGAAATTCATTCGTTGTACTCTAACAAACCCTTTTTACCCTCTATACTCTTTATGTATAACAGAATTTTTTCTTTTCTCTTTCGAGGTTCTGAATATCGAAAGTCTACTGCTGTTGTTAATTTTACAAATTGGCTGAATGAGAAATACTTATTATTTGAAATTATTTATTTTGAAAATGATTTAAAACGCTATAGTGAATTGGGTAGCCTCTTTTGAGACACACTGGATATACCTTTGCGGGCATAGTTATTATTATATTAATTCAAAACAAGACTTGAAAATGTACTCATGTATATATATATATATGTTTCCCAAAAAATTCTAGTTAGACCTTTTCCATATCTTTTCATCTTAGTTCATCGGAGATTTGATGTTTTGTTCAAAATCAGACAACAATCACAGTGTATTGCACTTTATAATGTATTCACCAACTCCCATCTACTCTTCGATTATGCTGAGAAACCGTTATAACGAACTGAGTGAAGTACAAAAAGATAAAAGCGCTGACTTTATAGCAATTTCAAACTTTTGTGAGGTAATTTACGTAAGATCGGATAAAATTATTGGTCATAACATTTTTCTATACAGTTCTTGAGACATTTAGACAACATAAATGAATTTTCCTCAAATTTCTAATTTATTTATGTCATGATCATATTTTGGTTGACTTTAATATAAAATGTTCCCTAGAGTACACCACTAAGAGTGCCTGACGTAGAATTTGTAGCTTCTAAAACATATAAGGAATTGTCTCAGAGTAGAGTTCAGAGGTTATCCAATAACATTATGGTTCAACCCCGTTATGATCTTAGAGTATAATTGTATTACATAAAACTAAATACATATGAAATTATTATTTTGAATCCATACTTCACGATTAAACAAAGTATTTATGTTTTCTCTTAAGGAGCTATCTTATGAGCTTCTCAACATAGCTGCACCATATGGCAAAGAGGAGTTATTAAATTCAGTTGACGATGCAAAGCGCACATTGTTGGATTTACTACTAGAAAACCAACTCAAAGAATGTATTGCACACCCAAGCATACAAAGTTATGTATCTGATTTATGGACAGGTAGGTTAGAAGTTCTTCCACTAAGTTATTAGCCTTTTTTTTACATTGATTATGACAAGCTACTCTATACTTCTAATACATGCTGCCCAAAAACTTAACTACATTAAGTGTATTAACTATCATAACTATTATTGTATAAATTCATGCAGGATTAATTTTTTGTGAATTTGTTCTGTTTTCACAAAAATTCATCCAGCAAAATAATTTCAAAGAGCATGAATCACAAAAATTAAGACTGCAAAAGATTTTCATATGGAGAATACGCAAAAAAAAAGTAAATTATTATTTATTATTTGGTTGTTTTGAACAAACAATTTTCTCATTACTTTAAAATGTTTCAGTGTACGAATCACAATAATGAATCCCGCAAATTTTTTTTAGCATCGGCTTGATTCGCCGAAACAAATCTTGCAAAACACAATGTTATTTTTTTTACTAATTTTGTTCTGAATTCGCAAAAATAAATCTTGCAAGATTTTATCCAAAAATAACTTTTAAGTTGCTATAATCACACAACGGTGTTGATATTAACTGGTACATTACTTGCCTTTATAACACTTAATCTTTGAGTTCTGCTACTATTGCAAAGTAAAACCATCCACATGGCACACTCTTGTGGTTAATGTCACAGAAACAGATGATTGAAAGGTGCGATTGCCACTAATTCAACTTTGCTAGTCATCTAAGTTAACAAGTTGACACACATATTATTCATTCATTTCTATACAATTATCTATCCAGGATTAATACCATCTTCAGTTCTTTTTGAACTGTTAAATGAGGATTCTTCTATGAAGATAAATCTGCCTTCCTGCAAATACCTGTAGGAGACTCTGCTCTGTGGAATTTAAAACATTGAAGTTTCACCTTCGAAAACCCCTTTTTTGCTCACGGCCGAAAGTTGATAACTCAAAAAATAGTAACGTTATACCTTTGAAATTTTGAAAAAAAAAACAAAACCAATTAAGCACATGTTCTGAAAATTGAAAGTAATTATCTCAATTACGTCATTAATTAATGCGCAATTATGTAACACAAGGTGTCAATTTACAACCTTTTCCAATACAAAATGGTCAGAAATTTAACTACTAATAACTTTTGATAACGTATTATTAACTTGAAACTTCCACAGGTTGGTTAGTTCAATAAAAGAATCATGTTGAATACAAAAAAAATAGTGATGACGTCATCATTTCAGAATGGCGACGGGGCCAATTTGTTGCCGTTTTTGTCTTCTCATAGTGCCTCATGACTTGATTTTGATAAAAATGTGAAGAGATATCTAAAAAGGTCTTTCATTTGACTTTCAGAAAATCAAAACAGAATTGAAAAATTTCATTTTTTTTCGGGAGATATAGCTCTGTAACGAAAGGTGTTTATTATGGGAAAATTGATATTTGTGATGACGTCACGATGTAACCATAGCAACCATCGTTTATTCAGCAAGATTTTTTAGTTGTCTTATTGAGGGCTGCCTCCATGCCAAATTTAAGTTTCTAGCATAAGCCAATCTGGAGTTATGGCCGCGGGCATAAAAAAGCCTCCCCCCCCCGGGTACAAAAACCTCAAAAAGCCCGGGTACAATAGGGTTCAACTCGGTAGATCCGAGAAATTCATTCAGTATTTTACCACCAAACGATACTGTAATCTTCTTGATAAAATAAAATTCGACAGATTAACCCCTACTCAATTAGTTTAACAAGGTTAAGCAAATCTGTAACTCCAACTAATTCTATTCCCAGAATTGTTATCCCAACTATCCAGACTTATTAGAGAATATCGAAATTAAGCAAAGTGAAAACAATTTGAACAATTTAATGACTATTTACTGCGCCAAATATCTAACAGGTTGACTCATTTCGTTGCATGCATTTTTTGCTGACTGCACAGGTTGTAAAAATGAATTACTAATATCAGTTAAGAATTCGTGTGCCAATGATGTAAGCTAGGTAGTTATAACTGAAAAAACAGCAATGAACAGCTGTGATGAGAATATACACAAAAATATGAGATATAAACACATAAACGACTTGTCAACATGTCAGCACCAAACTCATTCAATACAGCCAAAAATCATTGTTCATTTAATCATCCCCAAGACGGTCAATTACTTATACTCGTCTTTGTTTGGATAATCTCTCTGTTTAAGCAATACCAAATCAACTCAATTATTAAAATGTGTGACGTGTAATTTTGAAAAAAAATGATGCAATAGAACTATTGTGGATCGTTAAACCAAACCTTATTAGAAAAATGTTAGAATAAAAAAGATTGACCTTGATTTGCGTTCTATTCAATAATGAATTCTTTTCTTTTAAGGTGACGTCAACTTACAAGGTATGCGAGGCAACCTTTTTTTCGTCATGGTTTTCCTTTTCCCACCACTTTGGTTTTTCTTATGTTTCCCTTTGCATCGCTGGAGCAAGATACCCAAAATCAAGTTTTTTTGTCATCTTGTATCGCATCTATATTTCATCATGTGTCTCTGCATTGTCATTGTAGTTCCCTGGGACCGTGCTGGTTCAGAGGTAAATGTTTTATTTAATCTTCATTCTCATGGATTTCAAAATTTGAAAAACACATTATCATTTTAATCCCGAGTTTTTGTGCCTCCAGTAGAAGAAAAAGCAAAAAACGAATGTGATATAAACAAGCACAAAGAGCAAGACGATACTTATAGGAAAACATAACATCAATGAAAAATTTTCCATAAGAGAATAATAGAAGAGGATTGAAAAGTTTCTCGTTGATCCAACAAAGTATTTATATAGTTTTTTTGTAAAAAAAAACTTGTATAAGTCATGTTTTTTGAATTACACTTCCTGAAAAATTCCAGTACCACAAGAAGCAGAAGTTTCATTTCATTCTGGTTACATTCCAAAGTGCTGACATCAGCAGAAAATAGTGTAAAATTGCCATAATTTGCTCTTTGCTGATACTTCAGCATGAAATGTTCTAAATTTTGAAAATTTTTCTCGTCGGCTTTTTATGCTCTAGCTATTGGTTCTGACTGAACTTTATTTTGAATTTCAAATCTTCAAAATTTCACTTTCCAAGGGAATCCATTAACAACAATTGAGCCCTTATAAAAGACCTGATAACTATAAACTGACCACTCCTTGTTCTTCAGCACACCATTCCATAATCTATAATGTGTGAGGTTCCAAAAATGTATAGTTTACCTGTTAGCTTATTTACCACAAATTAAACTTCTTTGTGAATAGACATATTTCATTATCAATGTTACACAAAATAAAAGTACTTGTAAGAAAAATAGAATGAAAAGTAAACATGACAAATTTTTACAATTAATAACAATACCTGTAAATTAATGTGATTTGCCCTATGATGAAAATATTTTTCTCAAAATTAACATTATATCTCAAAGGGGTAAATCTATCTACAAATTCGACCATCTGTACTCCCATGTTCTTTACTATTAAAATTGTCCTTAAGTTTGGCTATGTTTTTGACAAGATGCATAAATCTAATGTTTTTTCTTTAGATTTACCCGGCACCATGGGACTGCGTACTTTTGATATGGTTGGTTGCAATTTACATTGCACAAATTGTAGAGGAAGATTCTACACCTACTCGATTATTTGTATGTGTCACATCTGCCATTGCAGTTGGAGTTAATATATGGGCTGTTTTTGAAGAGGGTCGCGATCGAGCCACATTGATTTATTACCGCGATAACATTTTTGCTTTTGTATTTCTGGCTTTGATCACTCAGTTATTTGAGTTTTTATCAATGCACCAAGTATTTGGACCATGGATTGTGATCATTCATGCACTCATTTTGGATGTTTTGAAATTTCTTACGGTATTATTCATTGTTATCGGAGCTTTCACCTTACACATGTGCGTTATATACAAACCAGCTTACAACAAAAAAAGCGTTGATTTTCCAGAGGGCCTTGTTGAACAATTAAACGTTGTAGGTAATATCAACACGATTTTTACGGGTTTATTTTTTTCGTGCTTTGGTTTATCAGCGATACCGAAAAATCAGTTAACAGCAGAGCAGAGAAATGATAATCCATCTGAAACAGGCACTCTTGCTGTTGCTGTGTTTGGACTCTACGAAATAGTTGCAATCATCATCCTCGTCAATCTTTTAATTGCTATGATGGGCAACACGTACACAATTATCGATGAAAGATCGGAGACAGAATGGAAATTCGGTAGAGCTCGTATCATTTGGAACATGACAAAGACAACATCAGTACCAATACCAGTTAATATTGTAGCAACATCAGTCATCTTCTTTCGTGTTATTTTCCTTTCTAATTTTACATGCTGTCTAGCAAATGTAACAAAGATTCACGATGATATGATTATGTATGGCAGTTTGAAAAATGAAGAAAAAGAAGAAGATGAAGATGATGTTGAAGATGGCTTGGTTGGTAAAAAGTCGCATAAAACTATGACTAAGGTTGTTCCTTGGAAAGAAATAAGATATCGGTATTTTGAAATGAATGGAATAAAAGATCAATAAAACATTTTCACCAAGGGATATGTTAAAGCTAGCTCAAACTTATCAATAATTTTAAAAAGTTTCCATTGCAAGCTTGACTAGTATATTGATCCCAAAAGTTGTTTTTTCCATCTTCCACTGACTTTACAAATTTTTTATGCGGAACTTTGTTATTTCATGTACAGATCTGTTGGACTTCGCTGTTTCTTGGACTCTTTCCTCTTGCTGCCTCTAAACGTCAATTTTTTGGAAACAGAAGACATATCTTTCCCAGCATAACATATACTGTATATACTGGTACAAGTACAAGACATATCTTTCCCAGCGTAACATATACTGTATATACTGGTACAAGAACAATTTTCTTAGTTTAAATATTCTCGGCCCTACTTGCGATAGTAAATCAAAGCAAATAATATTACCAACATTCCTGAAAATGACTTTATTTAACGCTATTTTGACTTAAATGATAATTTTTTGCTAGTTTAGTTAAATTTATCTTTTTATTTAGTAGTACGATACTTGCATTAAAAAGCTTCACTTTGACCTCACTACGTTTGTTCCATTTGGTACGACTTTGGTTTACCTATTCTCGAATAGACCACTTGAAATATCAATGTAGCCATCAGTAGGATGACCAAGGACTACATTCTGGTAAAGCTTGAACTTACTAATAACTGTTCGCCTATATATCGTACTTTTGAAGAAACGAAATATTATTAGTTAATTAATTCAAATTTATGATGGCCATAACGAAACATAACGGTTATTTCATGTCTTAGAAAGATGCATGAAAGTGAGCAAGCAGTACAAAATTTTTGATTCGTAAAGTATTTAAAACTTCACTTTCGACATCGCGTTTAATAGCTAAGCACACATGTTTAAAATAGTAATGCAAATCATAATACAATTGTTAATGTTTGCACAAACTTAAAATTGTAATTATATTATGTACATCCCCGATCTCGTTGCCATATGGCATCATGCAAAATTTTAGTAAAGAACTGATAATTTAAAGATGGAAAAAGAAATTGCTTCAAGAAAATTTTGAAAGATAATTAACGAAAGCCACCATTTTGAAACTTAAGAGCGGCGTCCTTGATTCATGATTTCGTGGGTTTTTGCATTATAGAATCTTACAATCATATGATATGTACAGGACTCTCAATATTATGAACCTTGATGGGAAATACAAAAAAATGTTTCTTAAACCGAAGGTTTGTTATACAAAAAGGATTTTATAAACTTTTATTAGAGCAAAACGAAGGAAATTGAACGTAAACTCGAGATGTTTGCATGATCGAGGGTTAGCAATATCGAGAGTTTACTATATGTGAAACATAAAATAGATCAATACCATCTACTGACGTGAGGATCAAACACCAAAAAAACAAACTCTCGTTTCATCACTTGAAAAGCAAATCAATCAACAAATGATATACATCATTGGTTCTTACAGTTGAATTCAACCTCTTTCCCAGGTTTTTTTTCTCTCTTTTTGGTATGTTGATGGCACAAGAGAAGGAGGCCCTGGAAACGACTGATGAAAATTAGTTCAAATCGAGCTATAAAACGTGGTAAAAAACATTTAAAACAACCTCGTTCTCATGACCTATGTCAAGCGCAATTTGAAAGAGGATTGACTCTCTGTTTGCTACAATCATCAACTCCTAGTTCAGGGCTTCTATAGGTTTATTGCTGCTTTCCGACTAGCTCTACTTCATCGTTTCATAAATGGATACAAAAGAAGCCTGAAAAATACAACAAATGTTTACCTGCCTCTAGGTGGTCCAAATCCACTGACAACCTGGCTCAGTATAGAATGAATTTTTACTCGATAATTTTTCTAAAATCAACCTGGTGACGATGCTCTTTTATTTAAGAACAAAACTTTGTCCCCAAGCTACTCCAAAAATCGTGACTATGAGCTGACATATTAAGTGGCGGCAAAGTTATCACATACTTCCACTAAATACTGCACCGCTTAATCAAACTTAATTTTCGTGCTCATTTACAAACTTCTGTCAAAACTCACATGTAACGCTTATACGTGATCGTATTAATCTGTTAAAACTTTCCTGAAAAGGACGTAACAACTTTCCAGTTTTAGGTACATGCCTCACTCGATCAAGCACCGTAACGTTTAATTACAAATAAATTTTCTACGCTACTCTACGGTTATCAAAAACAATGCCCACAAAGCCCAGATGACTTACTTGATTTGGTGCCACAATGTTTTTACACAATTCATGGTTACGCTATCTAACACTTGACTACCTCAAATTTGCAAGTGTTTAGCTCTAATTCAGCGAAACACACAAAATTGAGTTCAGTCTATAGTTAAATGTGTAGAGGCATTAGGCGATAGATTAGGCGATGTTGTCAATGTAGTTGGTCTCGAAAAGAAAAAATATCTATAGAGAAAGAGAGACCAAGTAAACTGAGATAAGAGGCTTCATGAAAAGGACTCTGAGACATTGAAATGGGTAGATGATTTGATTGGTAACTATTAGTAACGATAATTGAAAAAAAACACATGTCACATGAAGTTTGATTCTTGAAGGACTTTTAGTTCATTGTTTAAATCATTTGTGCTGAGTAGATCAACTTAAGTCTAATAAAAACCTGCAAAAAATTGAAATGTTTATGTCAAGTAGTTCATGATTTATAGACAGGGCGTTAAATTTACGCGAAAAAAAAGACAGCAATAAAATAGGGGAAAACAATTTCAAAAATTTCCACTTATGATTTTTAAACAATTCCAAATAAACTTTCACTGGGGGGAAATTGATATTTTCTGCGTCAGAAACATGCAGATTTCTTCAATAAACTTGATGATTTCTTAATGTTTCTTGAAATATCTGTTACATAGAAAGGTCATATTTTCTGATATTTTCTGAATAGGAAAGTGCAAATTCCCTGTTTCAGAAACATGTAGAAAATCTTCATGTTATCTGGTTAAGAAACTTCAGGGAAACTTGACGTTGTCAACAGGGAAGACGCAGGAAAGGTGAAAAATGTTTCGGAAAACCTGAGTAACGTGACCTTTTCTTTTAAGAAAATTTGACTTTGAAGAAGATGTATAGTACTTTCTTTTTAATAAAACGGTAAAAAATACGGTATTCTACGGTAAAAAACAAAAATTAAAGATAGTAGACAAATACAAGATTAAACTTTTTAAACAAGTATTTATTATGAATACCAAATAATCTCAATATTATCGTTTTACACATTTTTATTCTAAATTAAAACAGTAAACTAAGATTGGAAAATTAACCCAAAAGTGAAGAAACGAGCATAAGATAACTACGAATACAATGGACCAAAATTTTTGAAGTATCAAAAAAATGAACTTTTCACAATTTCAAATTAACCTTAAGGGACGGATTTTCCGCCGAGGAGATTAATTTCCGCAGAACCTCCAAATTTTATTAAATCGGACTTGTGTAAATTGTGCATGCATGCAAAGTTGGACTAAAGAGAGCACTTCAACAGTTGCTAGAATTTAAGTAATTTGAACAAAAATGTCATGAATTTGTAATTAAAAAGAATAAACAAAATAATCAAATTCAAGGCCCATTCCCTGTGCCATTACAGGGTTTCTAAAAATAATCAGAAGGATTCAGAAAATTTTCCTGAATTTTTACATCAACATCGACCAAAAAATGAAAAGAATAAAAATAGGCTTGGTTCAAATGGCTTTAAATAAGAAAAAATTAAAATATTAGTTAAGTTTGATAGTTTCATGGATCAAAATCTCCACCAGAATCAGGCTAAATCATTTAAGACAATATCTTATTACAGCAAAATGTTCATTCTTAGCTAAAGTATCTGGTTCTTTTAAAAAGTATACTATATATTGTATATTTGCATATCCAGATACCATTCAAAGATTCATTTTTGAAATCTAATAACAAAATTCCTTACAGTATTAAATTAACCAGTTTGGACATAGGTTAATTATCCAATTTTTCGAGATTTTGACTTAAATGTATTGTCTTTTATTTGTCTTTTGAGGTCAAAATGAAAAATGTCCATCCCCGAACGGTTTAGGTTTGTTCAAACAACTCTACTGAGTGTCTTTAATTCATTTGTTTTGAAAGCTAATAACAAAATTCCTTACAGTATTAAACTAACCAGTTTGGACATAGGTTAATTATCCAATTTTTCGAGATTTTGACTTAAATGTATTGTCTTTTATTTGTCTTTTGAGGTCAAAATGAAAAATGTCCACCCCAGAATGGTTCATGTGTGTTCAAACAACCCTACTGAGTGTTTCAAGTTCATTTATTTTGAATTCTAATAACAAATTTCCTTAAATTATTAAAATAACCAGTTTGGACATAGGTTAATTATCCAATTTTTCGAGATTTTGACTTAAATGTACTGTCTTTTGACTTTCTTTTGAGGTCAAAATATAAAAGAACGATCTCCGAATGATTTAGGTGTGTTGAAACAACACCAATGAGTGTTTGTAAATCATTCATTTTGAAATCTAATAACAAAATTCCTTACAGTACTCAATTAACCAGTTTGGACATAGGTTAATTAAGAGATTTCAGAGCTTTTGACCTAAATGTACTGTCTTTTGACTGTCTTTTAAGGTAAAAATGAAAAATGTCCATCCCAGAATGGTTTGAGTAAGCTCAGACAACCCTACTGTGTGTCTCTAAATCATTTATTTTGAAGTCTAATGACAAAATTCTTTACAATATTCAATTAACCAATCTTGACAAAGGCTGATTATCCGATTTTTCGAGATTTTCACTTACACGTACTGTCTTTTGACTGTCTTTTGGTTTCAAAATGAAAAATGACCACCCCCGAATGGTTTAGGTGTGTTCAAGGAACCCCACTAAGTGTCTCTAATTCATTTGTTTTGAAATCTAATAACAAAACTCCTTACATTATTCAATTATCCAGTTTGGACATAGGTTAATTATCCAATTTTTCGCGATTTTGACTTAAATGTACTGTCTTTTAACTGTCTTTTGAGGTGAAAATGAAAAATGTCCAACCCAGAATGGTTTAAGTAAGCTCAGGCTACCCTATTGAGTGTCTCTAATTCATTAATTTTGAAATCTGATAACAAAATTCTTTACAGTATTCAATTAACCAATTTTGACATAGGCTGATAATCCCATTTTTCTAGATTTTCACTTAAACGTACTGTCTTTTGACTGTCTTTTAAGGTAAAAATGAAAAATGTCCACCCCAGAATGGTTTAAGTAAGCTCAGACAACCCTACTGTGTGTCTGTAATAAATCTATTTTGAAATCTAATAACAAAATTC
>JAUBWS010082620.1:0-12400 GCA_032270445.1 Darlingtonia californica
GAGTGATAAGTTATTAAATAATCATTATCTATCACCTGATGACAATAGATAATGACAATTTAATGACTTATCACTCTTCTCCTGTAATTTTGCCACCCTTCTAGATCCGCGCCTGTTTAATACCCGCCACACTTCCAGTTGAATACAGCCAACACCATTTATGCCGTGACATTACGTGTTTTTTCTGTTTGTATATTTCCTTTCTATAGTATGATTAGTCAGAAACCTCGAATATCTGCCACTCGAGGGGATCAAATATTCGCGAACGCACCTATGAAGTGTTTTTTCAGAGCTTCGTGCCTAGGCCTTGTGGATTTTGCGATTGGATAATCAAAAAACGATTGTAAGATTTTCTGGAATTATTTAAGGGAAACGTGAAAAAAAAAATATATAATTATTTTTAAAAGAAATAACTGCTTCTTATCCTTCGTTCGACCTCAAAGACCATGTTCACACTAGCATAGATCGCCCGCGCAGTGACCAAAAACGTGTAGCGGTTAGACATTCTGTTCATACTAGCACAACGTGGTCCTTTCCACATCATGCAACAAATGGCTAATGGGACGCTCCGCGTTTTTGTGTAGTGTGAACAGCTAGTCGGACCGATTTTGGGAACGGAGTGACTCTTTCTTTAGAGATCATAAGGGCGCTGAAAATTTTTGTAAATAACAAGAAATATAGCATTTACATAAGTTACATGTCTCATTGACCACTGTCTGTAGGATTCTTTTTAATTCGTTTAATGAAATAAAGAATAAAACGAGTGAAAAATATGAGTATTTCGGTGGTATTATTAAGTGTTTCTAGAGTTGGATCGGACCAAAAATCGATCCGTACAAGTGTGAACATGGTCTAAGAATTTGTTTTTTGTTCATGAAAATTTAAGCAAAAATCGAAATTTTCGAGGATGACTAGTCCGTACCAGACCTTCCCACCGACGGAAAAAATGATTTACATTATCTTCCGTTAGAAGACTCTCGTACAAGGGTGATGAACCACCTTTTCTCGTTTTTCACGGTTGACCATATTAAAGTTATTCACAGGGACTTAGTATCGTGGATAAGATCAAAACGCAAAATCTAATCCCCGTGAAAGTTTATCTTATTAAGGTAAGTCATTTATTTCAAATCCAACATTTTCATACAACCGAAATATCTTACGTTGATTGAAATTTGCGGTTTTTATGTGAAATTATTTTCCGCTTTTCGTTTGCATGTTTTTGCTGTTTTTACTTACACCAAGAAAAAGTTTGATCCACCCAATCTTTGAACTTTTAGTGTCGGAGGATTTATATTTTGGAAACTGCTATCTATTTATAATATCATACAATCTCTACACCTACTGAATACATAACCCTGTACATATGTTTGAAAATTAATTCAGTTTGGAAAACAGGACGAAAAAGTCAGTCATCTCCATTTTGGCCAATCAATATGTGGGTTATTCATAACGATCGACGTTTTGTGTTAATAGTTTCCGTCTTAGTTACCTTTGGACGGATATTAATGGACTATGTGTAGGGCAAAGAAGCCCGAAATGATTCATCGGATAAACTATCTATTTATAAATTTCATGGATTCATCACTTGGAACATACCACACATTTTAATAATTCATTGTGATTTAGTGGTGGACATGGGAAGGTTGCACAGTCCGTTACAATATGAGACAAATACTTAGATACAATTCTTCTGATGCCTGCATCGGAGCTCGGTGAGATTCCAAGACCCTGGTCGTTAACGCAGATTATGTTAGCAGTCTGCGTGCCGTGGTGATAATTCATGAGATATCCTTGATACTGCATCGTCCAGCCACGAGGACATGTATTACCTGCAGGAATCATGATCTGCTGTGAGTGTTCTTGAATGTCACACACGGCGCACGATATATATTTCCTTGTACCAACCATGTTAGCATAATTTGGTACGTAACTTGGTTTATCGGTTGTTGTCGTTCTTAGTTTTTGAGGAGTCCTTGTCGTCGGTTTTTGTGTTGTCGTTGATGGTTTTCGTGAGCTCGTTGACGACTTTCGATTTGTTGTTGTTGATTGTCGTGTTGTCGGGTCACGTATTTTCGTTGTCGGTTTTCTTTTCTTCGCCAATGTGTCTGGTTTTAGTTTTAGTGTTGTCGTTGATGGTTTTCGTGAGCTCGTTGATGACTTTCGATTTGTTGTTGTTGATTGTCGTGTTGTCGGGTCACGTGTTTTCGTTGTCGGTTTTCTTATCTCCGCCACTGTGTCTGGTTTTAGTATTGTGCGTGTAGTTGATTCTTGAGTTGATGTTGTCGTTTTCTGTTGTGTTGGCGTTGATTGTGAATGTGTGTTTTCAGTTGTCGTTTGGTTGTCGGCGTTTTCGGTGACATTCACACCCGAAGAAGGTGTTGTGTCTGTGTATAATAACGATAGGTTCTTATATAATAGAGGTAGATTTTGTTGCAAGAAGTACGAGTACGTTTCGTCGTACGCTTGTCGTTTATTTCGTCGACGTTGGGGTTTTGTCGGCATACATACTGCATTTGAACCAGTAAATATGCCATGCTCGTGTTCATACTTGCTCATGCCAATATGTCCTGGAGAGAAAGAGTTGAATAGTCTAGTTTATATTTAAATCCTATATAATAACGTATGATGTTTACATTTTTCTCTGAGGAGGACTTTAAAAGGTGCTACTGAATGACAAAGGTAATCATGACAAATTTGACTGTCATTTTCACTCATTTTGCTTGCCATTTTTATGGGCCCAAATACGCTTCATTACTAAGATAAAGTCAATAGCGTATGACAGAATCAAAAAGTAAAAATTCTAAAGGAGCTGCAAATGTAATATTCAGTTGTAAATGTAAATTTAAGTCAAACTTAACCATCAAAGTCTCTCTATAGACGTGTTTTCGATTTGTTTTTGTCCCACTTGGCCTCGTTTTCAATACTATACGCTGTTGAGGCAAAATCCCGTGTTTAACAGTCTTTATCATAATAAATCCTCATTTTATTGAAATGAATCCTACAGCAATCTGTTGCCATGGATATTGTCATGGAAACGAAGCAAACTAAGGCAGAAAATCAGCCTTGAGAAATCGTCTATTGTCACCTATGAAGTGTTGAAAATTTTATGATGATTGAGTCTCTGTAAACTTTAGAGAAAAGTATCGTTTACGTTGTTCTTTAGATTAATGCAAATTTTACCAACCTGAATAAACAATACTACTTGACGAAGGACAATTAGATGATCCCCATTTGATATAGGTGACACCGGATGCTTTTGCTGGTTTTTCTGCCTCCATTTCATCGATCATTTCCATGTAACGACGAGTTGGATAATAACATGATGGACACACGCCCGGTTCACCTTTCTCCCCGGCCGGTCCTTCTCGGCCGGGCTGCCCGGCTTCGCCCCTTGATCCTGCAATACCATTATTTCCAGTTTGTCCTGAAGTAAACAAGTATTATACACAGCACAAAATCTTTTCGAATAACATTCCGTATATTACCGTACATGGACTAATTTCTTCCATATATGGTATGATATAGTTTGGTTTAGAATTTAATAATACAGTTAAAACAAACTCGACATTGTAACAAATTCTAGTACCTTAAGGACAGAAACTTTTGCAATTGTAAATTATTTATGGAGGGAGTTTATTCTTGAGATAGAGGCACAAGAAAAACTAATTTTTGCGATTGAGGCACCTGATAGAAGAAAAGCGGAATTTATTTTTGCGAACCCTATGTTTACTAACTTTCTTTAAACAAATCTTCGTCCCGAACAAATTCCATCGAACTGATTGATACGGACGATTCAATATGTTACTTACACAAACATAAGAAAATCTTTTTGAAAAAAAGCAGAATTTATTTTTGCGAATGACTTATAAATCGTATCATGTATTTTTGTAATTGACTAATCCTAACAGTATTTTTCGGATGAAACTTTAGGCCAAAATCACAAATAAAAGTTCCACAATTCTTTACTCCAAAACAATATATGATCGCAAAAGTTTATGATCTTAGGGTATGCGTAGCAATATGCTTAATTATTCTCAAATCTTATCCTCCAATTATGCTTAAAGCTATTATGCTTATAATAATAATGTAATTTCCAGCACTCATTACTAGTAAAAAGCTTCGACTGATGATAAATAACTCAGTTCGTTTTTGATTATGTGAAATTTAAGTAATTCTTTACGAGTTTTAATTACATTAATGTGTACATAGGCTATCTGAAAGATTTAATTTGCTCACCTAATGAACCTTTAAATCCTTTCTCTCCTTTTTGTCCTTTGAATCCAGGTATACCTGGTACACCATTCATTCCATTCAAACCGTCTTTTCCGGTAGGACCCGAAGGTCCGGCAGGTCCCACTGGTCCTTGTAGACCAGCTTCTCCTCTTGCACCATGATAGCCATCTCGTCCGTCAAATCCACGTATTCCAGGTGGTCCAGATTTTCCAGGAGGACCTCGACTACCAGGGGGTCCTTTTAAGTCATTTTTGTCCTTATATCGTAACAGGTGTCGCAATCTAAACAAGAAAGAAGTTTTTTGCTGAGGTTATGGCACTATGGCTTTGACGCATGTTTGACATGAACTGAGAGCGACGCTGACAATTTAGGTAACGTCAATCATATTTTGGTAATCTCTATGAAGGAAAATTTAGAAATGTTAAATATTGCAGTGAACCAAATTTTCAGTCAAACCCTTCCATAATGGATATGTCAAATAATAGGTACAAGGTTATAGCACCGCAAATACCCGCGCCGTTTGCAAGGTTTTACTTTACAAATAATTAACTCATTGGATCCATCTTGTTGAATTCTAATAACTGCAATATTTAAAACGTAATTAGAAAGGTAACTTGGTTATTTCGTAGAATCTGCATTAACTGAAACGCTTCTTAATAACGGTTTCTCATTCGCGTAAAATATGTAACAAATCTCAACCTAAGTTCATAGGTTGTTATAGGCAAAACATACATTCCAGTGACTCACTCCCACTCGTCTCCTAGAAAATTTGGTGCTCTATGGTACACACTGTACATATGACCTATGAATTGCACATTTTTATCTAATCCATCAAATAAAATCGTTAATCGTTAGGATTACACGCTCCTCATTAAAATCAAACAAAAACTACAGTCAGGGGGTACTTTTACTGTTTGTTTTGATTTTGTTTTGATGAGAGCAGGAAAACCCAATATTATGGAGGATGCTGTTAAACCACACTTAAGATGAGATGACGTCATAAGTTGATAAATATAAACATGGGAGATTTTCGTAATGTGGATTATTTAAGCTTATCTAAACCTATTTTCTCGTTAACTCTTTCATTACTGAGAAAATGGAACATTTTGTGAAAAAATCATTCATGAAAATTCGGGCGTTCTTCCGATACTGATATCGCAAAGGGTAGGGCGGCTTGAAAACAAGCTTTATTGTTGAGATATAGGCTTTTAAATATTTTAAATAGTTATTTTACCATTACTATTGTTAATTCTTCATGGTACCATGTGGTGTTTCCATAAAGGTAGGACCCTCATTGATAACATCCAATATCGTGGGTATATAGTCAAATCATTCACCCATTGATCAAAATGAGCATTTCTAAGTCATAATACTCCAAGAATTGGGCCAACGTTTTCCGTTGCCTTAACAAATACCTGTTCATGAGAGCGGTTCAAATGAGGAAAAATTATTGCACTGCCACATCGACAAACTTCGTCATTTTTTGGTGTCAGATGGTAATAAAGTGCGCATAGAGATCTCTTAAAAACCTTTTGATTTATACGGGATATTTCACGCTATTGAGAATAATTTTTGGTACAAAACCTATTTACTGATCGGGGAAATTTCCTTATTGCAGGAAGAGTGGAGCTCTGACTTTTTTAACAAGGAGTTTATGCAGCAAAGATTGCTTTCGACCATATCCAGTTAAAAATTGACTTGGCAGTAAAACGCTTCGTTGTTAGATCGCAGAGAATCGTATAAGAATAAACAGTTACCTTTAAATTTAAATGATTTATTTACCTAACAAACGATTAAGAACTCTGTGCGCGCTCTTGTAAACTAAGATCATAGTACAAGAAATCATTTGTGGCTAAAAAGAAGCTAAAAGGTTATAGGAGGAAAGTCTTTGGAAAAGTTGAAACATTTTAAAGCGGGTTTTTTCTTTTCTAAATTTTCTAACTTTTAAAACGATGGAAGTAAGGGCTATCCAAAAATTAACATCGACGAAAATTTTAGCTGGTAGAGTAAGCTACCAAAATCAAGGAAACCGCAATATGGAAACTTTGGTGATGAGAATGGAAGTACTAGGCGCACTTGTTCAAACATTTTAAGGGTCTTTTGGAGGGAAAAGAGTGGTATTTAAGTGGATCTTAACAAAATAAAAACAACAGATTACAAGATTTTCTCACCAAACCGGGGGGATCATCAACCCATTGCAATTCTTTTTTTCACTAATGATTACCCCCTTCTTAAATTAATAGTTATACCAATGTCATGCTGATTCATCGTTAAAAATCTGTCATCAGAAAATCTGTCATCAAGGTCATTTTGGTAAAGATTGATGTTTGACAGACTGTTTGTACAACTGACCTTTTTAAATTAAATTAACTAAAAACTCCTTCAAAAAGGTTTTGTTACGATGCGAGCAGACCCGTTTTTAGAGAATAAAAGCAACCTCCGTTATCAGAAAAAGACATGTTTATTCGTAAAGAGGAGCACTTGAAACAAACCAGCACCCTATATAGATTCCAGATTTAAGAGTTTTAGATCAATGCAAACCTTTATTATTTGAAAAAGATGAAAGGGTCAGCGACCAATACTTGGACACCTTTTTCTTCATAAGGCCGGTTTAAATTGAAAACATTCTTGTTCTCAGAATCGTTTGAACGTAGGGTACTATTTTTAAACAGATATAATTTGGCGCTAATTAACATTTTTGAGAAATCCATGAAATGAAATCTACGCGAATTCTTTAAATTTTAAAGTTTTGTGCCAAAATCAACAAATAAAGTAAATAGAAATCATGACATTAATCCTTAAAGCGCGGATAACGTATATATACGTTAAGATTTGACCAAAATACCTCTATGCCTTTGGAGGCCTGTTACTCCTAAGTGCTTGAAAATCGTCCGGACATTTTCTGAAAGACCATAAAATCAGCTTTCTAAGCAATTCCAGAGGGGTAATAGCTTTAGAAATTGTCGGGTATATATCGCCCGAGGCTCGAAACCCATATTCTTAGTGAAAAACATTTAAAGTTTCCAAAAAACTTAAATGGACTGAACCCCAAATTTCGTGATTGTTTGACCCTTGCTTCGGGTGAAAAAACATACCCTTACGGGCGGCATATATGATCCATAAGTTAAGTATTCCCCTCCTTACATCCCTCCCCCCTTTCTCCCGCGGGAAAGCAATATCGTAGATAAAAGAGAAATAGCAAAAATGTAACCCTTATAACGCGCAGTTTTTTAAAACTCCAAATCTTTATTCCCAAAAATTATTTGCATAGACTCATTTCCAAAACAATGATGGATTCTAAGAAAAAAACCTATACTGGATAACCCCTGTATTCCCGAAAGTATTCAGGTCTTCTATCTTATGAGCCCATTCAAAAAAGTACCATTGAATATGCTAGCCTTCAAACACTCCTTTTTGGATCAATTGTGACATCAAAATAAGTGATATAGGCGAAAAGCTCACTAGATGAATAAATCCATTGTTTATTGTTCAAGAAGTACGCGCCCTCAAATATGCACGACTTTCAGATACTCCCTCTTCAAACCATCTCATCTAGAGTTATAAACTATTAACTAAATCACACTTTTCATGAATGAATTCACTGTTTAATGTCCGATATTCTCTTGTGAAAAAATTATTACACTTCCAAAAAATGTCTAATACATATTGACAAAAATAAAGGATAGACCTAACAGTTTTGCTTGTATCTTATCCGGAGAACTTCACTTTGTTTACCTTCCAGCCTTCGCTCAGTAGGTGGTTGTCTTTGCATCGCTCACATCAATTAACCATGTCAATCAAAAATTGTTACTAACAACTTTTCCTTACTTTAATAAAATCATCTCACAGCTTGACTTTCACTCTGCGCTAAAGATAGGCTGATCTATAGAAATTTAAATTTAACCTTTGTCAGATCTTTGGATTAGACTTTCGATAGATAATCACGAAAACAGCCAATGATATATCTCTTTTGGAATGCATAATTTTCTAGAAATTTACAGGAGTCTGAAGGACATTTCGGTGACTGCTGAATTTCGTGTTTTCGCCAAATATTTCAGATTTTATCCATCTGAAACTTTATCTTCTAGAGAATAAGAAGTGCTCTTAGATGATTTGATGCCTGCAAGATTTTTTGGGTTTTTTGCTTTAAGTGCAAAAATCACCTTTAAAAGTTTATGGCTGCTATGGTTACTTGATGACGTAATCACGTAAAAAAACATTGAAAATGCATACACCTTTTTAAAATGGCTATAACTTCTGAAAAGAAAACATCTTTAAATCTGTTTTCATTTTCGAAAAGCTATCAGAGTAAGCTTTTACAAATAATTGGCGGATTTTAACAATAATCAAGTCCTGATAGCTAAAAAATTGTTTTGCCGATTTTGGCGCTTCATTTTGAAGCGAGCAAAATTTATCACTTCAGCATTTTTCTTTTATCATTACAAGATAAATGTCAAAGTTTCATGTCATAACCTTTTCTCTATCAAAAGTTATAAGATGTTAAACTTTAACCTTATTACCTGAAATTTTTAGAAAATGTTCCAAACAAAAATACATTAAAAGCCAAAAAGTTTCAAGCTCATAAATTGTTTGGTTTAGGTGAAATTTATCCTGATAAGGGGTCGCGGGCCTAATAGCAAAACCACCCCTCCCCAGCCCATGTAGGGTTAAGCCTAAAGAATGAAATGAATATTTTGGGGAGAGATAAAAAAGCGCAAGAAAGTGTTAGCTTTGCAATTAAGTATGAAAATATCTGAGTTGAATTTCCAACACATGTACACCCCCTGACAAGTGGAGCATCGCAGATAGAAAGAGAATGGCATTTTGTTATTTCCACAAACAGCTTTTATGACA
This sequence comes from Darlingtonia californica, assembly GCA_032270445.1. NCBI lineage: Eukaryota > Viridiplantae > Streptophyta > Magnoliopsida > Ericales > Sarraceniaceae > Darlingtonia > Darlingtonia californica. Next base: position 9,088 of record JAUBWS010082620.1, read on the forward strand.
AGCTCTTGTTAAGTTTGTTTGTCGTCCTACTTAAAAAAAAAAACAGTATTCTCGCAAAAGATACAGAAATAACTTTTTAAATTACAATTTTTCCATAGCTCTGATTTTTATTTGCCCTAGTCTAGATACTAACCTCTTGATTTCTACGTGCGCTTTGATGAAGACGCGACTGGTTGTGACAATAATTTTCACTTAATACAATGTTTTGATATCATTTTAATATAAATTTTAATTTTTTAAAGAAACTTATTTTGACCATTTATTTAAACCCGACAAATACGTAAAAAAGTTATAACTATTTGAAGCTTCGTTTATTGAGTATATAACTTTTCAAACACACTGACCAATTAGGCTTAACAATAAACGTTTAATTACCTTAACACAACTCACCATCAGTTTTTCAAAAATTTGTCAATAAACTGAATCTCATCTTTGTCAACCAAACATAAAGGTATTTCATTTTTTATCCTACTTTCACAATAAGCGAGGTAAAGAAACGATTTTTTTACAACACCACATATCGTGTTGTGAAAAGGATAAAGTACGCCAGTGCCAATTATGAGCAACATCTAGAAGCGAATATCAGAGTGAGCGCTTGCAACTGATATCGGAAAAGCGAATAAATTGCTCTAGGATCTAGTTTGAAGGAACGTAGTTGAAAATAGGCAAGAAAAAAATAGTCTTTATTACGCGATGAATGGCGAGCCTTCAAACCAGTCAAACTTAGACGCTGATCGATTGTGCTGCTAAAAGTTGCTTAACCTTGCGTGAAATTCTACCGAATACGGTCCCGTAGATTACCGTATATGGAGTAATTTCTTCCGTATTGCACGCTATGATAATGTTCCTTGGCAAAGAACGTTCCCAACGTCCAACTGAGGCGGAAATAATACAAAAAGTAGTATCAATCTATTACTTATTTTTTCCACAAACGCAAGCATTTTAGTTTCAACGACTGGAGGGCTTGTCCCGTTCAAACAATTTCTGGCAATGATCAACATTTTAAGTCTACCGCAGGGTAGATTGAAAAATTACAAACTTTTTATAGGTTTTATCTCAATAACACTAAGCATTTTTGGACCTTCGGATCTAGTTTTTCTAAAAGTACGTTTACTTCTAAATCTGGCTTGTCTTTTAAGCGGCTCTATACTTTACGATTTCTCGCAGGGAAAATAATTTTTAACTATTTTCTTGGGACTGAAAAGGTTAATTCAGATTGAAGATATAATAAAAGCAATTGCGATAACCTTGGACATTTTTTTTCCATTCACTTTTCCGGAAACTTAAACCTTGGGCAGTGCAGTAAGAGAACGCTGCCGTCCCAAAGCTGAACTGAACATGTTAAATGATTGCATGTTTTTGTCTTTGCACGACAGAAATGTTTAACAACAAATTAAATAGATGGTGAGCAACTTCATGGCATATCAAGTTTCTGTAAAATGCATACCACACAGTCGCAATATTGACCTCTTACAATCATATAAGTAATATGCATTAAATAGAATTATAAGAATTGCGGTTGACTGTTAGGAAGGAAATAAAAAAACATATTAAAATACTTAATAGCAATCCATTATAGTGACAATAGCTTGTCATGACAGTTGATACTACAAAAATGCAGTGAAGATCCACATAAAAAACTTTTCCGATAATTTTTGTATAACTCTACCCCACTTTTCTATGAGATTGGAGTTTGTCTGTTATTTTTTGTTTTGTTTTAATGTATATATATCTTTACCTTATCGGACAAAAAAATTGTCAAACAAAAGTACTGAAAGTTTTTGGAAACCAAAATTTTGTCCAACGATAGATTTTCGGCTCTAAATTGTTGTTGCTTGAAAATGTTTTAAATGATATGATTCGTGTGATTTTTATTTAGAATCATGTTTTTTGAAAAATTGAAATTTTGTTATTTATGTCCGACGAAAAATTCAGCTCAACGGAAATTATGAATAATGAAGAAGGTAAAATACACGGTACACGCACACACAGTAAAGCCTGTATACGGGCTTTTCCTGAATAGTAATAAAATGATTGTTCCACTCAATTTAGACACAAATGAAAACTGAAACTTCACTCGTCAAAGTTTAAAAAATACAAAAACTTTCAATGAAGTTCTGGTATATAATTGCATATCTGAGTTTTGTTGGCTAGATTTAAATGAATGAATAAACTATGTGGCTATTTACCCAATATAACCACTTCATTTCGTCATGAACTGTTAGCACAGAATGAACAGTAATGGCTACTACTGAAAGCCTCGTTTCGGAGTACAACTCGGAACACCAGGTTACAAATATGTAATTAGATGAGAGAGACACGTCCACGCTATTCAATCAATTACACCCGATTCTCTTCCGTTTCCAGGGCTTACTTGAGTTCTTTGTTACCGATAATGTATGTAATAGAAATTAGCTGGTTCAATAATCTTTTGCAGCGATTTACAGATCCACTAATAAAAAAGGTGCTATTGAATTGACGACATTGCGGTTATATTGTTAAACCCATTTGATCATTATTCGGTTTTTTATGTGTCTTCAGAATAGCTGATTCAAAGTTATTTGGTTTTACGAAAAAAACCACGGTTTGCGTACGTGTTGTATTGTATTTCACACAAAATGAAATACATAATTTGACCACAAAACGAGGTGTTAGTATTTTCTACAAGATCATCTTTACATTATTATTTGGTTTTTATAGCCCCTTAATTTAAAGGTGGAAACTTTTGCGAAAGGAAAGCTTCGCGATTTTTTGTCCTTTTCGGGAAAGTTTCTTTCGTGAAACTTTTTAAAACTGATCGCTCACGAAACTAATTCCCGCGAAATTTTTCAAAGATCTCGATTAACGGTAGGTGACAATTTTCATCGTCAAAGTAAATGCGCTTGAATGTGCCGATTCCCCAACCCTGAAATCTCAAGCTCGTACCATTTACGACTTTAAAATGTATCGAAAGATACTTCAACGTACCATGGGGATTGAAACCGAAAGCGTCTGCTTTGAGTTTTACCCTAACCTGAGCCAGGAAACCCTGTTACTAGAAAATGTTGCTGTAAATTCTTTGAATGTGCTTTGTGTTTATTTTGTCTTTGTTATTTTCAAAATTGAAATTGGAATTATGATAAAGATCAGTGAAAATTGTGCACTTTGGAGCATACGTCCTCCGCCCCTTGCTGGTTATAAATTGATACAGATTATGGGGATTTGACCTAGATCTTTAGCGCTTTGTTAAGATATCTTTTGAATCTATTTTTGATTTAAATTAGGGTCGGAAACACAAAATGTAAATAAGCCCAGTGTTATATGAGTCACACAC
>JAUBWS010082631.1:0-23490 GCA_032270445.1 Darlingtonia californica
AATTCATGACGAACTGAAGAGGCTACTATTGGGTAAATAATCAAATCATTTATTCATTCATTCAGGAATTAAACTACATCACCTAAACGACCAGTTCGTAAATTTTCAGGGAACAGTTACAAGGTCATGGAGAAAATCGTTGTAACTTTTTAATATTCGAAGTTAGCAATTTTTACCTGTAAATAGATCTGCTTTCCTTGTGCTTCAGGAAGCGAAGAAATGTCTTCGTCAATTTCTTCTACGTGCGAGCGTATAGAAGGTAGATTTTCAATCAAAATGTCGACAGATTCAAGGTTCATTTCATCTCCTTCTTGTAAATCAACTTCCAAATCATCGGAGATTATCTCGTTGTCGAATTCTTCTTCTAAGACAGGTTCACTGGACGAACGCATATTGGGTTCATTTACCGTTCTGTGCTCCATCTTTTCAAGGGGAATATTTTGCAGGAAGATTTCTTTAACTAATGATTGTTTGTTTGGAAGCTTCTGTGACAAGACGTTAACATGGTACGACAAGCCAGCTACTTCATCACTGTGACTAAACATTTTCAAACGATTTGATATATCACCCAATTTTTCTTTTAAAATCTATAAACAAAAAATTGAACATACTAATAAAACAAGTGTAAAACAGACCACATGAATAATCAAGTACATCATGAAACACGAAATAAAAATAAAACCCCAAAGTCATACTTAGGATTAAACAACTGCACGCAAATTCTAGACCCTTGGAACAACCTGATCGATTTTGTTAAATGTATAGAATGCTTTCTTGGGCGAGTGTGAATCAAAACCCAAAAAATTTTCTTCTAAGCAACATCTGCTTAACCTACTTCAGGCCAATGTTCGCTTCTGGAACATGAGCTTCTCAAGATACATATGAATATAGATGACTTCTTTGAATACAATTTAATAATTTACCGTATAGTTTGTTTCAAATTCTTTTGGTATTTCCATTTGACCTTCAATCTCTTTGAGTTTTATACTGATTTCTTTAATCGCTTGTTTCTCTAAGTAAGCTCGTCGCTCTTTGACTTCATCGGCACACGAGTGAAGATTTTCGACAAGTTTGTCAATTCGAGGGTTGTCTTTTTGTTCTGCCATCGATGGTACAGTTTCTTGCAACTGACTAAGTTCCTCTTGAAGTTCCTACAAAACGAAACCAAAATGAAATCATGCAAGATATCAACGTACATAAAAAAATCATTGACAATAAACATAAAATGTTATTTGACGCTAGCTGTTAGCTTATACCGAATCCTAGTTTTGAAATATAATCACACTTTACTAAGTTATTGATAACACTAAAAAGAAGTCAAATGTCAAGCTGACGATAAACTTTTAAGAGGTTTCTTACTAAGAAATGGGTTTTTCAGATATATCAACATAGTAGAAGGTAAAAAAACAACTTACGTTCAAGTACATGATATCAGATGATTTTTGATCGTCTCCCAACACATCCTTACATTTTTCCAAAGTATCTGCTACATTTACAATCCAACCCTTTTTCTCGTTAAGTCTTTCGGTTTCTTGTGTTGCTTCTACGTCTTTTTTAAACCATTTCAATCCAAAACTTCTGTTGCATTCCTCATCCGTTTCTTCTTCAATTATCTCCTGAAATCCTTCTTCAGGTAGTTCATTGCCGAGATAAAAATAGCGTGGAGATTCTTGAGATATTTGAACAGAATCCTGTGTTTCGTTGACTGATTGTTCAGCTTGGTGTTCCAAAGCCGTTGTATCCATCTGCAACATTTCCAAGAAAGATTCAAAGCTTATCTTCATTGAATCAAATTTCTCAAGACAACTCTTCACTTTAGGGAGACTCCCCAATACTCGTTTTTCTGTTTCGGAGCCTGATAATAATTCTTTTGAAATTTTATTTCTTCTCCTCAACAATTTGGTAAAAAGAACTTCAACACGTCCTCTTATGTATTGTTGTTGATCGGGAGAATTTATGACTCGCCCAACTTCTTCTAACAAATCCTCATAATCTTGCCAAGGGATCTTGTTCAACAGTTTACTGAGGTTTTTAATTTTCTGTTCAAACGTTGTAAACAATTGATTGAAAGACTCATACTTCTTTTCTAATAAATTCATTTCTTCCTTCATAACGTCACCTTGTGGTTTGCAAATTTCATCAAGAAAGCTACTTTCGTGTCTCAGCGTTTTTATATCTATCGACAAACGTTGAAGATCTTCATTTAAGCTTTTAGTGAAACTAGTAAGATCCTTTAAAGATGTTTTATCTAGCCATTCCTCAAATTTTCTTCCGATCATTTTCTGCTTATTCAATAATTCAATAAGAAGTCTTTCAGAATTTTCGTACTTTTTTTCCATGCTCTGCTCTCGTGAAATCATTTCCAAAAGTTTGACTTCTTTATCTGCTAATTCTTCTTCGAGTCTCAACATATTTTCTTTGATTTCGTTCCAGTATGCAATCTGTTCATCTAATTGGATAATCGAGACTATTTTATAGAGCTTTTGAATTTGTTCACTAGTTTTGGTCTTATTCATTCGAATTTCATCCAAAACTTCATTCAGCTCAGAAAGCGCTTGTGATATATTCTGTACTGCGAGGGGAATGTGTTGAATACTTTCATATAGCCCTACAAGCATCTGATAAGAAGTTAAAGCGAATTGATTAAGTTCGTCTAAAGATGTCATTGTATCGAAGTTTTTGGTCATCTTAAGGTTATCATATTTCTCTAGCAAAGAAAAGCATTCACCAGATATCAGTTTCACCATTTCTAGTAATTTCTCTCTTTGTTCATCAATCAAGTCACCACATTCGATATCCTGTCCGATCTCGTTCATCTCTTTGATCAGATTCACCAAGCTCATTTCAGCATTCTTGTCTTCTGCGAATAGACGAACCACAGATTCCAAGGTCTTCACTCTACCGAGTAGAAATTCGTAATGTTCAACCTTTTTTCGGATTTCACTCAACAATGATTTGGAATCATGAAATGCGACATGAAATTCGCCTGATAACTCTTTGGCATGCAAGTCAATACTTTCATCTTGTGTACAACCGTTGACCCATATTAAAACTTCAGCAAGTCTACATTCTATCTGAGTAAGAAGGGTCGAAGATGGATCTTTCTCACCAGAAAGAATATGCCCAAGGATTTCAGTGATCTCCTCCAGATCTTTGAAAGCACCTCGTATTGTAATTTCCATATTATCAACAGATTTTTCGTGTGATTTCAATTCCACAACTAATTTACTTAACCGTTCTTTGCTATTTTCAATGTTCACTTTATTCAAATCAAGCCGTTCACGGTAGCCATTTGTTTCAATAACCGGTATCTTTGTGCTCAAAACTTGGAGATCAGAAACTAAACTCTTGAAAGTTTCTTCTAACAAAAACTGAGCCTTCAGACAAGCTTCGTTTAGTACTCCATTTTCACTCGATGTCATGATATCTTGATCAAAACGAACGACCTCATGTTTGAAGGATTTCAAAGACGCCACAAAATCATCTCTGAGAGCAACGTGGACCTTCATTTCTTTTCCAACCGTTTCGAATGTAGTCTCAGCTTCTGAGAGAGCTTTAGAAAGTTTGTCCGATTTTCGTTTTGCTTCTAGATGCTCATCTTCATCTCCTGTTTCAAAGAAGTGTTGAATCAAATCTAATACATCTTGTCTTTCATCAAGAAACTCTTGCTTGGTCTGATCGATTTGCAGTAGCCAGTCATCAATATTATCAGCATTCTGATCCATATAAGACAATGTTTTGATGGTTATTTGTAACCATTTCATTGTTACTTTGAATGTCTTGTTAAGCTGCTCAAGTTGTTGTTGTTTCATCGATATTGGTAGTGGTGAATCTAGTGAAATCAATGCAGGAGCTTCAGCTACCTCTTCAACGGATGTTGGTTGGACAAGATCTTGATTCTTCCACACATCAACCTTTGAATGTAAAGACTCTAAAACTTTTTCACATTCGTCTTGATGGAAGGGCAAAAATTCTTCTTTTATGTCTTCGTATTCTTTTTTCAATTTCTCAAGCTCATTAGCGACCTCATCAATGTTGCCACTTGCATTTTCATTAAGTCTAACTTCCAATGAATTTTTCAAGTCTAACCATTCTTTATAAATCTGTTGTTGCCTGCTTAAAGATTTCAAGCTTTCTTTAGAAGCTATCCACAGTGATTTTACTTCATGTGAACTGTTCTCAATGTTGACCTTTAAATGCCCAAACACCTCATCAGTAAAATTTTCATCCAAACCATCAACTTCCTGATCCAACAATCCTAAAGCAAGAGCAATTTGTTCAACATTCCTTGCAAGCAGTTCTTGTTTCTTTATTTCCTTTTCATAGTTCTCTGTTCCTCTGTTTTTCCAAGAACTTTTTAGCCTCTCAAAGTCATCTTTCCATTTCAAAAACTTTTGATCAATGTCCAGAACTCTTCCAATCTGCAATGTCGTGTCCATTTTATTGAATTCTTCGGAGACATGTTCGGTGTATGTTTGTAACTCACTAATATCTTCTGCTGGCAAACTCTTGTACGATGAACGAATTACTGGAATTGTAAGGTTCCAATTCTCTTTCAATTTCAAAAGTTCACTTTGGAGTTTAACCTTTGATTTTTGACCTTTTTCATCAGTTTCAGTGATTTCTTTAATTTTATTCGTTATCGATTCAATACCTCCAAGATTCTTAAGGATAGTCATTGATAATGAATGTTTACTCTTCTTGAGCGTTTCAAAATATGATTCTTCTTTACCAAGTGATGCAGCCACAGCTGAAAGCTCATCCTGAAACTCAGATTCCATCAAAAACAGCTCCTCTTTGATGGCACTGGGCAGGTGTTTTTCAATCTCCCTGCGTTGTTCTTTAACCACGTTCAGATCATCTTGTATGGACTTTAACACAGCCTTATCTGTTATCAGTTGTTTATTCATATCAGTCAAAGAGATCTGTTGAGGTTGAGCACTGTTTTCCTCTCGAAATGACGTCAATTGGTCTGATAATTTACTAAGTTCTTCTTCATAGTCATTCTGTAAAATACACAACTTATGGAGGTCGAATTTTTTCTTGTTGATTTCTTCACATGTATCTTGGAAACATTTATACAAATTGTTCGTTTCATCAATCATGTCAACAATTTCACTTTCTGGCATGACGCCTTTTAATGACAACAAAAGAACTTGACAGTTTGAGATATCATCTCGAGTTTCTTTCATCTGCAGAGCATCCAAATTCTTGACCATTTCACGAAGATCTGTGTAAGTCTCATAAACGACTTCAAGCTTCTCATAATCATTCAGTCTGTTCACTGCTTTCTCCAAAGTTTCAAGAACTAATGTTTTTACTTCTTGTAATGATATTTTTTCTTCTTCTTTTTCGTTTTGTTTGTCTTCCAAAGCTTCAAGAGAATCTGATGAAATATATTTTCCTTCGCCTTCATCTTCTTTTAATTTCTCAAAAATATTTTGTTTTCTCGATACATCGTCAGCGTTGCTTGATTCATTCGTTACAAGTTGGATTAGAAGTTTATTTTCGTTATTCTCACTTTTAGAATTACCCGACAGATTGTTTTCGATACTCGTAGTTTCGGCTTCGACTGGAGGTACATTTTCGGTACTCGAAGTTTCAACTTCAACCGACAGTTGATTTTCGCTATTCACAGCTTTGGATTCAACTGGGACCTGATTTTCGACACTTGGAGTTTTAACTACAACTGGAGCTTGATTGTCAGTACCCGCTGTTTCGGCTTCAGATGGCACTTGATTTTCGTTACCCGCAGTTTCGGCTTTAACTGATACTAGATTTTCGACACTCGCAGTTTTGGCTTCCACTGGCATTTGATCTTTCACTCTCGCAGTTTCTGGAGCTTGCTTTTCGGCAGTCGCTGTCTCAGCTTCATCTGGAAGTTGATTTTCGGTACTTACAGATTCGGCTTCAACTGACACTTGACTTTCGGTACTTGCAGTTTCGGCTACTAATGGAAGTTTATCTGGACTGTTCATCTGAATGTCGTGAGTTTCAACATTCTTACTGTGAGAAGCATTTTTATCATCAAGTTTGTCGGGCTGATTTTGAGAAAGTAATGTTTCAGATAGAACAGGAGGACATATCTCAATAACAGGTATTTTCATTTCATGGTAACTTTCTTCAATCACTTTCTCTCTCAAATCATGGAGTTGTTTTTCTAATTCAGACCTCTCATTATCAGATAAAGCATTTTTGAACATGGAGAGGTCTATCTCTAAGACGTCCAATTTTTCTCTTCTTTCTGCTAACTCCAGTCCTTCAAAAGCCATTACATCTTCTTGATACTTCAAATTGCGGGCTTGTTTTCCCTTCAAGAAAGAAAGTTGGTTTGTTAGTGTGTTATCTAGCTCATTGTATCTAGCAACGAACATTCTAAATTGTCTTTGCTGATGATCTCGATCTACTTGTGGTAGAAGGAAGAAAACACCACCAATGTCAAAGCTATCATTGATGATAGTATCAATTGCTTTCAAAGAAGAGATCGACGATTCAACGGATAGAATACGATCTTTTAATGACATTTTGGTACTACTTTCACACTGACTTTCAACTGATAATAACTGTTGTAATGCATCGTTAATTTGTTGTTCGTAGTGATCTTTCTTTTGCAGTTGTTGTTCTGTCAAATCTTCCGCTTGGATGAGAATTTCGTCTAATCTATTTTTTCGATCCATGGCTAGGTTAAAGTCTTCAAAAGTCATCTGATCTGGTTTGTAATTTTGAAGGTAATTGTCAAGCGGCTCTTTCCTCTTCTTCAAATGATACAAAAGTTGTTGGCGTTCGCTCAAAGGCATTTCTTTGAAAGTTTTCATTTCATTTTCAAGTGAAGCATATTTCTCGTTACATTTGACGAGATGGGAATTCACTTTATTGGAGATAACATCATCATCAGCAACGTCGATTACATTGTCTGAGGGAGAAGATTCTTGGCTAAGTTGACGAGGTATGGATTTAGTGTTCTCGTTTAACCATTTACAGATCCTACCATTTTCTGCATCATTTGAAACAAAATCATCATTTGAAGAATTTACCAGTTCACCTGCTCGTGTAAATGCAGATTCGTATGCGGATAAAAATGGATCAAAGTATTCCTCTATCGGTTCGTCCTTTGCACTGGCAATTACACTGGATAGATGGCACATTTCTTCGTCTAGTTCAACAAAAGAAATTCGGCACCGATTCTTTATTTCATTAACTTCAGCAAGATCTTGTTCAGGAAGAACATTCAAATCTGTGTCATTAATATTAGAAAGTAACACGGACAACCCATTCTTCTTGCTAATGATATCGCTTTCCATAGCCTTTTGTTCTTCCTTTTGAAAAGACAAGGCTCTTTTGATGGTTGCTTGAAGAGAATCAACTTCACTCAAGAAGTCGTGGCATTTACCAGTGATGAGATCTTTCTCTGTTGCACCATTATTGTTTTCTGTAGCAAGGGTTTTCACACTTGTCAAAATGGTGTCTCTTCTATCAGTGGCGCTCTTCACTACGTGTTCGATTTGTATACGGTCAACACGCGGAAGTTGTGCAACTTCAACTTCGTGTAAATCGCCCATACGTTGAAGAGTATCAGTGGCGTTTTGTGATAGTGCTGCCAGGGCTTCTTTTCGTTCAACCAGTAAGGTCAATGCGGAAACATCTCGGGCCTGTTTTTCCAAGGTTGAAAGAGATGTAGAAGCGGATTGTAAAAGTTTTTCAACTTCAAATTTATCGTCTTGCAATTTGTTCAGGTCGAGAGCTTTACTTTCAAGTGTTTCGTTCAACTGATGATGCTCCCTGTCCAATTGTTTAAAACAATTATTAAAGAAATGTTTATCCTCTTCCGTCAATAAAGGTGTCACATATTGATGATAATGTTGATGCAACATCTGGTATATGGTTTTATGCTTATCAGAAAGATTCGAGATTTTCTCATTCTGGTGGAACATCTTTTCAAGATGATTGAGAGGTTGGGATAATTCTTCAATCAGTTCCTTCACAACAATATGATGCTTTAGAAGGGCAAGTTTCATCAATCGAACTTTCTTTTCCCTCTGTTGGTTCTCTTCATCGGAAATCTCTCCAGTGAGTTGGTGCACGGATTTTCTACTTTCATTCATGGTTAAACTATCTAAAGAAAATCTTTGTAGAAGATCTGTTGAAATATTAGGTTCCTCTTCATGATCTGTCTGTTGTGGTTCAATCTTTTCATCCACCGATTCTTCTTTACCAAGCATATTGATCGATTCTTGATTTTGTGAAAAAACTTCATCGAAGCCCTCTTCCTCGACAACAACTGCTTGCTTTGTTCTAAGTTCGTTTTCATGTTCGATAAGATAATGAACTACCAATCTTTCTGTGGGAACAGGTTTGAGTTCCACCTCTTCCACCTCGACATCTTGTACTTTGTGGCTAGCTGACATAACAATGAATTCGAGAGAGTTTTTCATTTCGACCAAAGCAACTTTGGTCTTCTCTAATAACCCTTTGATTTCAAGTTTATCATTCATAGGAAGGTTCTTGATGAACGATGAGTTATTTTGTTTAGTGCCATCAAACACATTCTCAAAATCTTCAAGCATTGTCTTCATAGCATCAACATTAAAATTGTTTTCTGTTTTGATAATTTGCAAAGCATGTTGGACACTGGGTAAAATTGTTTTCAGTTGAATTTCAATATTGTTCAAACATTGAATTCGCTCCACCAAGTTTTCATCTTCTGCAATGACGTCATCTTCGATTTCATGCGTTCGGTTGATGCATGATTCAACGCATCCTAACAAAGTCTTTTTTTCTCTCGTGGGAAAACTTTCACTGACTTGATTGCAACGTGTTATCAGTTTATTCAATTCACTTCGGTGATCTTTTATTGCTGACGAGACAGTTGTCATGACAACCTTCATATTATGCAAGCATAAAGCTTTCTCTAGTTCGACACGGAAAAATGATTCTGTTTGGTTGAGACTTTCTAAGTATTCTTCAGTCTGTATTTTACCATCTTGAATACTACGCCAAATAGCCTGAGTTGTATCGTATAGCGAATCCAGTCTAGAGAGACCTTCATCGATTAAAGGTTGCGTTGATCGCATTTGCTCTACCAGAGAGTTGATAATAAGGGGATAAAATGATGAATCGAACGTTTCGAGATTCACCAAAGAATCCTCTAATTCTTTCTTCAACTGAATCAAGCTTCTTCTACTATCAACGATTTGTGATTCTCGTTCCGTTAAATCATCAATTTCCTTCGCATCCTCAATACATTGCAGAATGATTTGAACTCCACTCAAAAGTTTGCTGATTTTAACAATGAAGCTCATCTTATCGTGAATTGACTTCTTCTCGTAAAAAATCTCCTCAATTTCAACTATACATTCTATGAATTCTTTGTAGTCAACTAAAGGCAGATTTTTCTCTAAGGCTTTTTTATCCTCAGACAGTTCGTCTATGCATTTCCTAGCAGCATTTAACTTATCTTCGTTTCTGTACAGGATTTCAATGATGTGTTCATAATCTGGATCATTGATATCCAACACGTATTCCTCCACACAAACCACTGCATTCTGTATTTCTTCTTTGTGCTTTCGTGTAACCTTTTCACGTAACAATGTCGCTTCTTCTAATTCTTCCTTCTTCTTCAAAACATCCTGGTGTTTGCAAGACAATTCGTCCTCTAGATCTCCTAATGTCTCAACTTTCTTTAAATGTTGGTTGATGTCGTTTATTTGTTCATCCACTGACTTAATAGATGTCAAAAGATTATTTTGTTCCACTTTCAAATCTCCGCACTCTTTTATTCGATTCTTTTTGTCGATATAACGACTCAACTCGTGCCACTGTTCTTTAACCTGGTACATCTGTGCATCAAATAAGCGACGACGGTCATGATCAGATTCCATACCTTTCGATATTTCGTCACTTGTTTCACAAACAACACTGAACATTTTTGAATATTTTTCATATTCATTCATTACGTCACCTTCGTTCAATTCTCCTCCCTGCAGAAATCCACCAACCTTTTCCATCCAGTCGTAAACATTCTCAAGCTTCTCGTAAAATTCATCTTCTCTCTTCAATGAGGCCTCAAAGAGTTCGTCTTGTTTCTTAGATAGTTCAATAACTTCACCAAATTCATTTTGAAGTTGTTTCAAACTATCCCGTTTAGCATCAGTCCAAATATTCCTTGCCATGAGCCAATCAACTTGTTGGGATATTTCCCTCAACTTTCCTTCGTGTTCTGAAAGCTCTTGTTGATTCTTTTTCTTATCTTGCATTTTTTCTAACATTGTGTTTTCGTCATCGATTGACATGAAGTCTAATTGAAAAAGAGGTTTCACATTTTCTAGCCATTTTCTCTCATTGTCAATGTCTTCGTTAACCTCACGTAATATCTTAGTTTCTTCTTCGTGAATGTATTCGTGTCTGCTACTAGCTGCCTCTAAAAAGTTTTTAAATGATTCCATTACGCTATCACAATTGGCAACAGTGGTGCGTACATCTTTGGACTTAATACCCTGTGATAACAACTCTCGTTTCTCTTCCATCACGGAAAACAATGGGCGGACAACATTCTGCAGTGAGGCGACTTCATCCGTTTTTTCCATCCTTGGAAGGCTTTCTGAACTCTCCTGCAACACGTTCATCAATATAATAGAACTTTCCTCTAATGATTTCAAATGTGTTTTGGAAAACTGCGAAAGATCAAATTGACGTTTCATTCCGTCAAGAACGTTTTCGTAGAGTGATCTAATTTCATCTTGATTTGTTTCGTTTGAATGATTGATGGTGCTTTTGATCTCCTGATCTCGGTCATCCAAATTTTTCTGTAATTTCTACAACAACAAAAACAAAAAATTAGAATTCCTTTATAAATTTTCTTATTCAGGACGACAATTGATGATACTTGACACCTCAGGAAGCATAGCTAATCTCACAACATTCGTATAAACGCTATACCGAATATTCCAACCAGTCCATCTTGGAATTAGGGTCAGGTATAGAAACCGATTATTCCTTGCATTTAGCAGTGGTGTTGACACTGAAAAGGCATACCCTTGAAAATATGATATCATGAATTAGCCTTTAAATCGAAAAAGAAAAGAAGCATACCTTGAGAAAGCATTCATAATCATCCAAGGAATTACATTTTGTTGCCATTGATTCATCTTTGATCATTTCTTGGAATTGTATCAGCCATCTACAGACACTTTGTGACTTCTCTTCCATCGAATTTAAATATTTACATTTTTCAGCGATCAGATGAAGGATGTTTGAAGACAAAACTTTACTTTTCTCAAGCAGGATATCTCTCTCATGTTTATTTAACCCCTGTACAACATTCAAACGTTCTGCAAACGCGTCACATAAGCAAAGAAGTTCACTTTCCACCTCCTGTAAACAAAAAAACAATTTTATTTAAATTAAATCTTTGCATTGAAAAGAATACTAACAATTTCAATATTTCAGAAGTTGGTGTGCCTCCAATTAAACGATAAAATTGGCTGTATGACCTCTACTTTATAAAAGCCTTGAACTTTTTTTCTAGGATTGTAGCTACAATTATTATAAAAAACTTCAAATGATTACATAAGCAAAAAATTCTCACTTTCCACCTCCCGTATCAAGAAATCAATTTAATCTTATATTCATGAGTCAGCTAACATTAAAAATAAATAATTTGTACCGGAAAGAACTGCAATCCCAGACTAACTATATTGGTCCCCTTTTTTCACTATTATGCCAATTTCAATGTTGCAGTAAAGTCATCATCTGTCTTAAGAGAACAACATTAATGTTGGGGGGGGGGGGGAGCATCGCTAGTGCAGAATTTCTGTTTATAAAATTTCCTCTTATTACTGTCTACCAAGTATAAACATGGAAAACTTAAGACAATATGGAAATATAAATAATAAGTTTACTTTTAGCATTTTGATTTTCATTCCCGTAGATTTTCCCTCCATATCGTATTGTGGTAGTTCTTTCTGTATGTTGTCGCAGAAACGGCCGAGTTCTTGAAATTTTCCAAGGACTTTATGACGGTTTTCTTCATTTCTAATTCTTAAGTTAATGGATTCCAAGCAAAGATGACATTTCTTTTCAGTGGTATTGAAGCGACTTTGAAGTTGGTTGAGAGAAGCTTCACTTAAATATTTTTCAATATTTTTCAACACATTCTTCGCTTGCCCAAGTTCTTGTAAACATCCAATTCTCTCAAGAGAACACTACGAATGAGCATTTTAAAAATATTTAGACATATCACACATATTGCTCCTTTTCTTTCAGAGAAATGTTTTTCCTTATAAGCTTTTATTCCTATAGTTCTTCATGAAGATGAATATTAATTCATATGAAACAATGGCTTTTTAAGACGAAGAAAATACGAAAACAAAAGTCTAGATATCAACGATTCAAATCCCTGATTAATCATTCACCATATTTTTATAAACTTTTTAATTCTTTAATATATCTTTTTTACCTTTAACTCGTCGGAATAATTAGGATAATCAACCAGATGACCATTTTCATCGAACAATGCAACATCTTCTATCTTCAATGAATCATCGACAGTTTTGTGTGCCACATTCAATAAGTCATTTATCGCTACAATCTGTTTTTCAACTTCTGCGAATTCTTCAAGTCTCGTCGAAAATTTCTTGAGAACATCCATTTGAAGTTCATGAACGGACGCATATGATTGGTGCAGATCTGCTGTCCCAGCAATATATGGCTGGATATTTGCATAAGTAGATTTCAACTGGGCAATACGTGGGCCTTTGTTTTCGACATTTTCCATGATGTTCTTGAAGGAAAAAAAAATGAAGTACGAGTTAGAAACCTCTCACCACCAGACACATGACGTATTTCAGAAACAATAGAAATTTTTGAAAACAAAAGATTCGGAGACATGATAAGGAACAGACCTGATATCTTTTGATGAAATGTTGTACGTTACTGTGGTCAATCTTATCTTTCAAATCTTCTTCATAAATTTGTAAAGTATCCAAAAGAAATGATTTCAAGCCCTTGTAATTATTTTCATAATCAACCCATGATGATATAGCATTGTCCATCTCGGTTCGATACTCAGTAACTTGGTTACAAAATGAAGCCCAGTCTTCTTCGATCCTCGCTAATGTATTATCGATTTCATTCTAAACGAAAATGTTCATATCTTCCTAGATATTTTTATATGTAAACAACTGCTGCATATAGTTAGGTTTTTTTTCATATAAGAGACCAAGCAAAGGCCTAGGTTCTCGGTTCTTTCATATATAGTACCGTGAATTTCTTATATAATGTTTCGTAAGCATGAAGGGGTATTATATTAAACATCGAAGGATGAATCATTTTCGTTCATGTAGTGGCAGGAAAATTTAAATTTAAATAAAAACGTCAAATTGAAAATTAATTCAAAATCAAAACTTTCTCTTTTTTTAAGTTGAAAATATGTAAATTGATACAAACAAAATATCTAGTTTTGACACCACGTAAACTCGATATCGTCTTTGATAAAAATAACGATATTGTACGAAATTGTATGAGAACTGCTCCTTTTTACAATCTTTTGAGAACGTAAGAGGTTGTAAGAGATTTGCTTTTTTGTATGAGATTGTATGAGGGTGGAAATCCTGCTAGTAGAAGTATCTTTGACAATATTCGTATATCGTTAAAAGAAATCTACTGACGTCTTCAATTTTGCATATGACGTCATATTTTTAACATGGCGCACCAAATTCTAAAAAATATTTTTGGTGTTCCTGGCGCTCTATAGATGGCCAGGACTTTATTTTTTTAAAGCTTTTTCTTCAGAAGACATGGCAATTTAAGCAAGTATATGTATTTTCTCTGTACTTTTCTACATGACGACGTCATCAAGTAACCATAGCAACCATTAATTTTTAGCATGACTTTTTTTACTAATCTTACGACGAACTTCACACTAAATTTCAAGTTTATATCATTATGCTATCCAAAAATATTGCCCCCCCCCCCCTTGAAGCTCTTTATACTCGATTCCATATAAAAATGGAAATAGTTAAATATTTGTTGTGTGAAACATACCTTAACATTTCCTTTAATAACATGTAACATTTCTTCTCCTTGTTGATAAATTTTCCTAACAAGTTGATCATTATGATCCATCTCATCCAATAAACACTGAAGTAGAAAAAAGGGTACAAAACTACTGATATAAGAGGGAATAAATGTTTGCAGAATTCAAATGGAGGTATTAAAAAATATTTTGGCTTTGCGTTAATTCTTTTTCGGTTCATCGAGGAAAAATGTTTATTTTTTCATTGTTAACTGATACTTTTGTTTATATTTCGGATAAAAATATATATTCAAAAATCTTGCATCAAGCAAGTGGAATCGCGAAATTTGTATATAGCAGTGTGCCTATTTGACAACTTTTTGAAATTCTTACTTGAACTCTATCCAGGTTGTTACTCATATCTTGAATGTCGTCAGCTTTGAAGGATTTACAAAAATCAAATTCTACGGATGCTAGATGAAACCAATTCACCCATTCTTCACGAAGATTTCCAAACTCCTCCATATCTTTCAAGAAATCTTGCAAGCATTCTTCTGTTTCACAAACTCTAACCTTCAGTTCGTCAAATCCATCTGAGAGGGAGTGTGCTTCTTGCTCAAACTCCTCTACTGTCTCTTTCAGAATCTGAAATAAAAAGGAATATACTTAATCCATTTTAATATTAATGTCGTATTGTCTAAATGCCGGACGAAATTTTGACATTGTGATGACAAGAGGTGGATTGTTCGTGGATAAAACTGATAAAATAAAAAGCCTGGGTTGGGAAGGGTTAAGTTCAGAGAAAATCCAACAACAAATAGATAATCACCTGTAACTTTTCCAGTTTAATTGTCACATCATCAACTTCATCATCTCGACAATAAGAAAGTTCCCTTAATTCATTACCAATATCTCGAACAAATCTGCTTCCTTCGGAGAGAGTTTCATCATCGATAGCATCTACATCTTCTACTTGTATGATCGGTATTGGAGAATGTTGAATTGAAGCTGCTGGATTCTGCCACCCAATGTTCCCAAATGGTGAATCTCCAACAAGGTCTGCACTTTCCGATTCTACATCTTCTTGAACTAGTCTTTTCAGTGAAGCTTGAAGTTCAATGTTTGCAAATGGGGCTGCTTCAACAATGTCTGCACTTTCCAATTTAACATCTTCTTGCAGAGGTGTTTGCAATGACGCTTGGTGCTGGAATGTTTCAATAAGTTCTTCAGTTTCATCAAGAACTCTTGTACTACATAAAGGTTCTTCAATTGATTCCAAAACATTACAGATATCTACTTTCATTTCTGATAATGGTGCGATGAGAAGTAATTCATTCATTTGATGTCGTTTAAGTAGCATGGCAGCTTGATCATTACATATTGCAAGTTGCTGCAACTTATCTTCGATTTGTTTCTGCGAAGAAAGAATGAAAGAAAGATTACCTTATGTGGATAAATTTTCGTGTGGATTTAAATTTCGCGGTTTAAGGTGCACTTTTGCTTCTTTTCTTCACGTTCCCAGTAATATTTGTGTAAAGTTATAAAAATTTTAGATTGTTCGTTGATTAAAAGTACGAAATTTAATCTGCGCGAAGTGTGATCCACGTGTAACTTGAAAATTTTGAAATTTTACCAATCTAAGACTCATAAAAACGAGATTGCTTGGAAAGAATAACAGTAGAACTCATGTAATTCGAACTCCTACAATTCTTCAAATCACCTAAATCAAATCGGTCCCTTCACAGTCTAGAAACTAAAACAAAAATCTTTTAATTCTAAAAATCAAGTAATTCATTCCAAAAGATGAGAGTTACATGTGTGCTAAAGTATCATATTGGTTATCAAGAAAAACCAAACCACTACCTTGATGTTGTCATCTGGTGAAGTGTCATCAGTGTCAACATTCATGACATCAATACACCAATTAGAAATCTCTTCTTTGACATGATTGATTTTCTCAAGTTCTTCTTGAACGTTCTTCATATTTTCATGATTTTCATCGACTTTCTGGATGGATTTCTCAATTTCCGTTCGCAATTCATCATAATACTGTTGATCAACGTTTTCCAACGATTCGCTTTGTGCAAGTTCAGATTTCAATTCCTCCAATTCTTTCTTCTTCACCTAAGTAAAATATTGTTCAAATATTGTAACTTCAAACACATTTGGCTCTATTTAACATTTTAAAGGGGAATGCAAGAAAAATTTTCGATGTATTTCTTTTATTCTTTTTTTACAAAAGTATATAAATAGTTTTTTCCATTCATAAACAAGTTGTTCAGTTGCTACAGACGATCAAGTTTCGCAATAATAGCCTCACAATGAAATAGTGCGCATTTTTGTAGAAGGATGGGACGAGTGTTTATTTTGACACCATAGATTTCCAAAAGAGTCACTTTAAAGAAACTGTAAGCTAAATAACGTGCATTTTAAATGGTATTATAGGCGAAATAAAAGAGCTAAATTTTTCTGTTGATATTTCTTTTCCTTCTTCTACTCAATCAGCAATCAAATATTGTCATGACAACTGATTTACCAATAAAAGTCACACAAATACAATGATTCATTTGGGAGTTTGTTGTCAAGACAAAATTGATTTGAAAACGAGACCGGACTCGAAAATAATAATCTTTCTTCACATTTTGAAGGATAAATATGCATAGAAATCTTTTCAAGAAACACGGTCGTTTTATGAGAATCTTTTAATTTTGAAGCTGTTCACCTAGACTTTGGGAAGATTGCTTGTCCCTAACCCTACTTTACAAAACAGACCAGAGAGGCATTGTAGGAAAGATTATCGACTTCACAAAGCTTTAACTAAGTCACTACTAAATCACTGAATGTGATTTACAGACAGAGTTACATTTTTGTCATGAATTTTCCTGACTTCGACATTTTTGTAGACATTATTTTCTTCTCAGTAGTAAACGAAAACAGGCTTACTTCTTTCCTTTCTAAAACATAAATTCACATCACACTACAACGAGTTTCCAAATTTTTTTTTTTCTCTCTAACTTTCTGATGCCCAGATGTTATAATGACTATAGTAATCTAATTAACAAGAACCAAAAGAGAGTTTACTTTTTTCAATCAAGAAAGGTAGAACACTTCTTTCTTGAATTTGCCTACAAAAATACACAAATTTCGTGCTAAACTAATCTTTTTGAACTCTGTGACGTCATTAACATGTAAACAAAAAATCCGAAAGTAGGTCTTTTTTACGATGCATTTTGAGAGGAAAAATAGACGTGATTTAGTAAATAAAAACCACAAAGAGAGTTTGTAAATCACATTTTAAACGTAAAAATGCTAAAATATGTAAGAAAAAGCAATAACAAAAATTTCTTGCGATCAAAGATCTAAACAGGGGAAATCTCTTCATGTTAGGTAAACACTACATTACTTTCCCAGAATATATAAAGTATCGCTAAAATGTCAGACTTTATGACTTTCTTAGTGGTACCAAATTATTTTTTCATAGTAAGATGTATAGCTGACTGTATGTGAAAATTGACAAAAATGACAATACTTGACCAAAAATAAGTGGTGTTCGACTACGAGAAAGAATTATGAAATATTTCAACTATCATAGTATTAAAATAACAAAACAAAATAGGTAGCGGTACCGTAAGATCTTCCCGACAGTACTTGTAACCATACAGGTCTGAACTTATAGTATCCGCATATTATCTTCCTACCTCTAACTCAGCAACATCATTAGAAACTTCTTGCAACGTTTTGCATTTCATCAATGCATTTATCACTGTGGATGATTTCAAGATCTTCGTGAAACGATTCCTTCTTTCCATGAATTTCCTCCACGAAGCCATCAAAGAATTGTAATAATCAGTCTTTTCCACAACTTTGTTTTCAAGCTCGATGAATCGTTCTTCAATATCATTTAGTTTCATACCATCAGAAAGCTGAGATGCAGATTGAAGCAAATTTTGGATATCTTTCTTGTGTAGTGAAACTCTGTCCATCAAATCCTAGAAGAAGATGGATGAATGTTACTGAAAAATTATTATTCATATGGCCTCATCAGTAGCAGCCGCTAATGAGTGAAGGAATCTGTTTCCTTTCTCATTATTTCACTAGACCAAGATGATGGATGGAAAGCTGAGCAGCAGACAATAACACCTACCATCAGCTCTTAGAATTTACTTTACCAGATAATCCAATCCATGCTACTTACACGTTGAGTGGACAGAGGCCGGGATCGAACTCATCAATACATGTTCTACCGATTGAGCTAACCAACAAGGAAAGATTTAGTTTCACAAAATGCGTGCTTAACTATTAAAATTTTTTGTACGCACCTTGTATTTATCTGCATTTTTCAGGATGGAATCGTACGATTTTGTATCAACAGAACTTTCATCAATAGTATCCTTCTCTTTCTTTTCAATCCAACGAATTACTTTCTTTTTCAATCTCGAAAAATCCCACCATTTCTTTGTGATTTCATCATTCTCAACACACGTGGTTTCGATTTCGTGTACGGCTTCGTTCCATTCTGTATTCAGTTTCAATAGATTTTCTTCAAAAGTTTTGTGAGAATTCTCGACGTCACATTGATGTGCAAATGTAGCTGATGTGTTGAAGTGATCAATTCTCTCTTGTAGTTCACGTACAACAGACTAAAAAGAAATTTTTTTTATTGATGACAAGTTTTTTTTATGTTATCCGACTACACAATTTAGAATAAATGTTTGAAATATCAGAATCTGTGACATTTATCAAGTTTTCACTTAATTAGAGCCATATCATAATGTACGCAACGGATTAAAGTTGCTTGAATGGATCGTGTAAAAGATAGAAAATTCTTCCTCCGCATAACCTTGTAACAAACAAAATTTTTAACATGCCGTATATCGAGGATGAAAAATCATTCTTCGGATTTCTTCTCCGATAAGCTAATTAACTCGATTTTAAATCCCAATAGTTTACATGAACAAGTGAAACAGATCGCATTGTGAGTTCGAATGATAAAGAGTGTTTATAGTTAATAGTGAAAACAGTTTGAAATATAGAGTTCGCTTTAAGGGGGTCGAATTATAGAGAATCTACTGTATATTCATTAGGTTTTTTTAAACAAGTTGAAACCGGCAAGGTCGAAGCAAGTACTAGGCTACACGTTTGAAGAGGTAAGAGAAGCAAACTGTCAAAGAAAAATTGGCGAATAGAGATGAGGTAACTATTCACGTTGCAGCCGATTATGTGAATGGGGAGGCAACACGAAGTCGCCCCCTACATAAAAACTTGTTTGGCAATTGGTGTGATACCTTGGCTTGTTCGTTTTCCTGGTGAATTTTCTCTTTAACGCCATCTGGAATATCAGACTTGAGTTTTTCTTCTATCTTTTCCACATAAGCAACAATCCCTTCAGACGCTTCAGTGAAGTGTAATGATAAGGACAATAGCTGGTATTGTTCAGTTACAAAACGACTGAGCTGATGCCATTTATCAGTGATGAAGTTAATCTTCTTGGTCAATTCTTCATCTGTGGTCGATGTTGAGCCTTTGCGTTTATTGCTAGAGAAAATGATGTCTTGAAAATCTTGTTGATGAAGCTCCAGCTCCTGTTGCATTTCCTGTGAAAAGAGTTGTTATTGTTTAAAGATCATAAGTAGTCGGTTCCATGGGAAGCTTTCCTGTTAGTCACAGCTTTTTTACTGTCCTAGAACCCTAGGTAAGAACCTAAAAGCCCGATGTACCAGGGAGCGACACACGCACTCATTGGGTTAAAATCGCTCAATAACTATCGCCGATTGGAATTGGCGAGTGGAAAACATGAATCGTACATAGTGCGTGAGAAACATGAATAATATATAAACCTCGATGGCCTCTTTCATTTGCATGCTCTCAATGAGTAGGACAACCGGATGGAGTGGGGTTTTCGTTAATCAACATTAGTTTTCTTCGATCCTTGACTTTCAATTTCATGGAAAAAACATAGCTTAAGTGGGACAATATTCTGTGGTCCTTTGGACACACACTCATCGAGATAAAAGTGTACATAAAACTTGCCTCGAGAAAATTTCTTCGTTCCAGAATTTCTTGACAACTTGAAGGTTTAACATGCTGTACAATATCTTCCTTAGATTTCAAATAATTGACCATGTTTTCAACTTTCTCTATGTAGTCTTTCCAACATTTGATATCCACTTGCAATTGTTGCAATCTATCAGGAAGATTTGTCTCCATAGAATTCACTTCCTTCCTCATCTTATCTAGTTCTCTACCAAACATAGGAGGCATGTTAAAAATCTGCTTGGTTTCAATTTCGAACTTCAATGACATTGATTGCAACTGGTCGACAAGTTTACGTTTTTCAGGTAATACCTCCAGAATATCCTGAAGAAAAAAAGTTGAAAAATTTTTCAAAAATTAATATTGGGGGGGGGGACGATTATTCGGTACTCTAGAGTACTCTGTGTAATTCAAACTTCCTGTGTTCGGACGAAGAAACGCCTTTCGCATGCCAAGTGATTTTGCTTGAAATATCACAAATTTCAATCAAAGACGAGTTCGAAATATACCGGTTTGACTAAAGGAACAAAGTATAAGCGATTTTTAAAAGCTATAAATATCAAAGTGTATTACTTTTAGCTGCTGCTCCCATATGATGAGGGCTGGTAAGCTTTTTTCCAAATAAAACCGATCAATATCTTCTTTCAAATCATTGCACTCCTTCATCCATGATCGAACGCCAACGGACAGATTTGAAATCTTTCGCAGTTCAACAAGTGAAATGTTGTATTTTTCTTTTGCATTCAAGATACCTTGTTCTACAACTTTCCATTCTGTATCAATACATTTGACTTCCTTGCAGATATCAGATCGATTAACGAAATGAAACTTCAAAGGCATTTGTGAACCTTTCCAAATGAGTTCTTCCACGCTACTTTTCTTACTGTGCAATTCCTCAAGTAACTCCTACAAAGCAGAAATATTATCATAACTGAACCAAGACAGAATATGAATATTGCTTTTAGATTTTTTTTATAGTTTGAGATATTAATTTCAAAACTCCAGGGAGTGTGAAAAATGTATCAATAGGAAGTTAACTTTCAAACAGTGAAATAAAGAGTTATCTTGAAAATAAAGAAAAATTAACAAACTTCAGAGGGTATGAGGGTGAAAACTAAAGTAAATTACAAAAGGAGGGTTACCTGCAGCAACTGAACCTTCGTCTGCATTTCATTTTCGTCTTTACATTTTTCTTGACGAGATTTCTCTTTGGTTTCTTTCAAGAACTCTTTCATCTTCTTCATCCGGTCAACGTAGCCATGCCATAACGCTAGAATATTTTGAACGGATTTTTCTTGTAATTTTAATTCTTCATATAACTTATCCCACTGCTCATTAAGCTTGCAGATGTCACTCTTCAGTTTAACAGCATCTTGTTCCTGCTGATTTTCCAGTAGTTCCTCACAAAATGTGTTTAATTCTTCCAACAGAACATGCTTCGTTACCACTTGGTTTGTCAATTTCTATAAAAAATATACTGAATGATGTTTACACAGATATTTTCATTTAGTTGAGTCATCCTCAGACCCAAAAGATTATGTGTACCCAACGTTTTGAGCACATAAAACATACGTGCATGTACACTGACAAATTGAAAAATCTTTGGCACATGAACTGAGTAGGAACCTATGGGGCGGGCTATGGAGCGCATGGTCGCACACAAGAAATCTCCACGAAAAAGTTTATAAAATGTTTTCATTATCATGAAGTCAAGTGTAATTATTGTCAATTACAAGATCGGCTATTTACAAAATATCTACAGCGTGCCCAGTATTTATGGATCATCAATAGGCTTTAGGTACCCCCCATTAAGTGCTCAATTCAAATAAAGATTTTGAGCCCTGTAACCATATCTGAATTAGGCATATGGGGCATTTAGGAAATTAAACCAGACAAGTAGATTATCTTCAGCTAAATAGTGGGTTACCTTAATTTTTTCAGGTGTTTCTAAATCGATTTCTTCTTTAAAACTTTGTGACGAGTGTTGTTCAAATTCTTTCAACCATTCTGTAAATTGTTCACGTGCTTCATCAAAACGTTTCCATTTTCTTAAACTATTGTCCAATGCATTCAGTTGAAGGTTGAGATCATCAGCCAATGATTTCTTCAATGATTCAATATTGTTTAACTTCATAGAGACGTTCAATGAGCCTGATTTACTAAGTTTCTCTTGCAAATCTTCTCCTAACAATGTCATGTCCTCGATTCGAATGTTTTCTCCTTCGAACTTATTCATCAGGTCCTGGAGTATGGAAAAATTTCTTTAATGTCAAAAAACACCATCAAATACAGTAGAACATTATTATTATCATGGCACTATTGTAGTCTTTTCAGTTTCCTTAAGGATTAAGTTACGTATATAGGATCTTTGTTGAATGAACAATTTAATTTCATTGGTAACAACTTTGATGAACAAGTCTGCAGCTGCTACTGCATCGATAATTAAAAAGTAGTACCTTATTTTTAACAATTTCTTTTTCAATTTGGTCTTCTCCAAAATGACTTTCATTTTTCGATTTGGAGAATTCCATTTCACCGTCAGCTAACTCGTTCATCACTTGTTCCAGTTCATAGGAGAAGCATAACCATTGTTCCTTACAATTCTCCATATCAGCAATGCGTTCTTCAAGAGACGATAGAAGTTGAGACCATAAATCCTTTAATTTTTCATAAGATTGACTGTAAACTGATGCTATTCCTTTTTCGATCTTTCCCTCAGCTTCAAGCAAGGTCTTGATGATACTAGCTTTGTGGAGATCTATTTGCTCAGAAAATAGCTGAAAAGAAAAAAAACAGATTAAGCAATAAACTTACGAATACCAATTCAGTCTCATTTAGTTAAAAGGCAAAAGTAACTTAGGAACGATTAAGAAGCTTTAAATTACTAAAAACAGGATAATTTTTTAAAAGGAATTTTACTTTTGAGATGTTTCATTTTGATACCTTCACTTCATTTGGGTTTAGTATGATAAAGTAATATACAAATTTTTCGAAACTTTTTATTGATATAGCATAAAAAGAATCTCACTTACTTTCAAGCGATTAATTTCCTTTTCAACATCTTCTTCCTCAACAATCTCAACATCTATACCAACCAAAACAAATAGCTCTTGCACCCAGGCTAGTGCTTCTAACAACTCAGGCAAGTGTTCAAATGATTTTTTCATCAAAGGTAGATTCTGGTATAAATTTTTAATTTCTTCTTTAAATGCTTCAAAACGCTCTTGCGAATTCTTGACGTCAGCCTCGATTTCTTGAACATTCCAATTTGTGGAAAGGGTCTCCAATGATTCTTGAAGGTGCTGAATAAGTTCTTCTTGTAGAGGGATATCAGTCTCCAAATCCTACAAAATAAATATCAAAGCTCCATTGAATGCCGTAGTTCTCTCTATGGTATTCATCAGATTGCAATCATAATTACTCATATTCACTCATATAATCACTCT
>JAUBWS010082632.1:0-12399 GCA_032270445.1 Darlingtonia californica
TTTCCCGATTTTGGTAACTTTAGACTACTTGACTGTGTGAAATCACAACTTTCACATAGTCTCTATCCGCCCCTGATCTTAGTTTGTCTTCAGATTAATTTTCAACTACAAAAGCTTACAAACCTTTGAGAATAAAAAAACGTTGTTTAAGATATTGTGTATACTATATGTATGAGCGTGGCTTTCATAACAATTTAAACCTATTTTCATCATTCGGGAGACAGAAACGTGAGACATAACTTAAGTTTTAAATTTGGATATATTGAGGCTAAGCTTGGAAACACTGTTTTATAAAAAGCGTACACGCCTTATTATGTAACACAAGTTACGACCCAGCGGGCAAAATCATGAAAAAACCCATGTGAAGAAGTGTTTTCTATTTAAACGGCACGCGTTCTCGTTTAAAAAGAAAAACATTCCTCTACATAGGGTTTTTACTTTCCCTGCTGGGGAAGTTATGGAAGTTCAAATAGATGTATGCTTTATTGGCCAAAAAAACGTCGGCTCTAATTGACGAAATTTTTCGCGGGTGACGAAAATTTTGGCCGAAAAGTTGGTTTCGTTTTAAAATTTTATGGCTTTAAAACAGCACAGAAGCAATGATTTGTGTATTTTTTCTGTCAAATTAGAATTTCATAAGTTTAGATTTCCTCACATTTCACCGACGAATGATTTAGTCCAACGAAGATTCAGGCCGATGCTTTTTCGGCTGATAAGGTATCTGTCTTATACCGGTTGATTATTCAAACGATTGTGATCTCTAGTGAGTGACTTACAGGGAAATTTTTATACGGAATCAAGTGAAAACAGTTTCCGTCGTGAGTTCGAATTCACTTTTCAAGCAGTCGAAGCATTAATGTTTACTCTCTTCAAGTCTCCTCCGAAAGATTTTTGGATTTCCCAGAAATTATGGTCCTAAACACTAGGGAAATTTCTGCTAGTTTTTACCCAATGTTTCTTCATAAAACTATATTATATTGTATGAAAGCTCTTTTGATTTTCTTTTGCTATAAGATTTATTACTATTTCCCGTAGTGTATTTCATGGGAGATAATTGGTAAATGTTATTTAGCTCGTGTTCTTCATTCTGACACACACTGTGCATACTTGATATCTGTTTAATGACTCGATAGCATTTGTTCTGGGACATTCTTTGTTTACGCGGTTCTGGTTTAAGTATGCCAGTGCTGTATGATGTTTGATCGCTGAAAACTGCTAGGTTCTTATAAGGTCATGGTTTCAAGAGGGTTTCGATCCCCCTGTAATTTATTAAAATCTCTCTAGCCCTCCATCAGAAATTTCCCATGAACATTTTCTTCTAAGCGCCAAAGGAAAAACCCTAAATCCCAGAGACAGTAAGAACGAATTTTGGCTGATATACAAAAATGATTGATTTTTTAGTTAGAAAATTTACACAGAATACTACTTAATCAAAAGTCATCCAACTCCCCACGCCCTTTCTAACTAAAAAGTCCTAAACCCCCAGAACTGGCACTTTTAAAATTTATGAACCCTTTCCCCCCTAAAGACAGGCAGGGGTTAGAAACTAAAAAGGTTTCCAAGTTTCCAATACCTATACTATAGGTAAGGTAACCGCAGTCCTGGAATTTCCTGGAAAATTCTGATTTTTTTATTAAAATTATTGAGTGTCCTGGATTTGTCCTGGAAAAACAAAAAATAAATCTCTACTAAAAGCTAATAATTGTGTTTGATAACTAAAGCATTCATATATTAATGCTTAAAAGTCGAATTTTCGCCAACTTTGGGACCAACTGTCAAACCAGTTTTATTTTTGTCAGTTACCCTAAATATTCGAAAACAAAGCATTTTCCAATGATCTAAGAGCTGCAAAAAATGTGGCACTTCGGATAAGCCTGGCTTTGAGGGCCTGGTGATTTCTATAAAGAATAATCAACACGTATATAAGTTAGGATGCTTTAGACGTACTTTTGTTTTGATTTAGTTGATTTAGTTGATTTGAATCATCTAAAGTAGAAAGGGATCGTTCACATATTACATAATACATTTTTCATTACTTTTTGGTGTTTTTTTTCTCAGTATTATGACCTAGACAGAAAGCAGTATTGTTTGTAAATTTTTGATTTATTAATCCTAATTTCCCCGAACTACACACTACTAGTAAACGAAGGATTACAGATATGTCATTATTTGCTTTTTATATTATTTCGCTTAATAATCGGTAACCGTAAGTTATTTGGATTGGAAACGAGGCTGGGTCATGCGGAAATTAATCTTGGGAAAAGTGTATTTGTTGAATATGAAATGACTAAAAAAAAGTCCATAAAATCATCCCCCAGAAAGTTTACCATTGACCCCTTGCTAAAGTTGTATACGCACCAGTACCAGTATATGGACGAGCGGAAGAAGCTGGAAGGTGACAAGTGGATACTCGGATGATCTGTAGTTTGGTAATCCGATATGTTAATCCTAATTTCCCCGAACTACTCTTTACTCCAAATTGGAGAATTAAAGACGTCATTATGGAGATAATCATCAACAGTCAGTATTTGTTACTGAAAACGGGTCGCCGAGAAAAGTGAACTGGACGAGTGTAAGAGAATGAACAGTGTTGAGGCTGGTCACAAGAACAGTAGTTTAGTAATCCGATATGTTGATCTTAATTTCCCCGAACTACTCTTTACTCGAAATTGGAGAATTAAAGTCGTGAATCAGACATGTTAATTATAATTTTCTCCGAACTACATACTACTAGTAGCTTGAAGATTATCGTCAAGGTGATTGTTGTGAAGGTATTTAAGTAAGCAAGCTATCTATAAATCGGATCATATTAGACTGTTGTCTAAAAAGGATGTTATGTTCAATGGTAATTTAGTTCCTCACTGAAGATTTCTATACTTAGTTGCTCACTAAATCTTTTCTTACTTAGTTCCTTGTTAAAGTTTTCCATATTTAGCTCCTCGCTTAAGCTGTTCCTACAAAAACTTATTTAAAAAGTTTGAAAGGTCAAAGCATCGAGATATTTTGAAAGACTGAAAAAATTATGAGACTTTGCTATGGGAGGCGTGGGAGGAGTGAAGAGAAATTGTAATTTTAGCTAAATAGAATGGTATAGAAGACTGGTGTACAGAGGATGTTAGTTATATTAGAATATTTTCATTTTCATACAACAACTTCTTCTTACTAAATTCTTTTCCATACGAAAAGCTATAGAAACGTTTGAAAGAACAAAGCATCGAGGCATATTTGCCTTGATAAACCGAATGAAATTATGAGACCTTACTATGAAAAGCTCTAGTGAGGAGAAATTACGATCTGCGCTATGTGTTGGTCAGAACTAGACATCGATACACATAATGTGCGTTGATGGACCGAAAAAATGTATGAGATTTTACTACAGAGTAAGGAGAAATTGTCATCTCAACTACAGTATATGATAGTGTAAACAGGATGTTAGTTCTTAGTCATTCATGAATATGCTCAGATGAGAAGTTCTCCTCGCCAAGAATAAACCAAGTTATAATATGAAAAGTTATAATCACAGATTCTGGTGAAAATGGGTTCATGAATATCAGAGATAAACTAGTTTGACTATGAATAGCTTGTTTTACTTAAGTTTCATTTATTAAAGTCTAGTACCAAGGCTGATTGACTTTGCAGGCAGAGTCTGTTACCTTATCAGTTACGGCATACCTTGAAATACTAATGACTACGGATTATTATGTTATGTTGATGAGATATTGTTGTTATGAGATAAATGGCTGGAGTGGGATGAACATCTCTCTAGAAGTGTTTGGAAGAACACGCGTCAGCAAACGAATTCATTAACATAAATGTTCGTTAAAACTGTAGCTTCTTTGTTTATGACTTGGAAATGCTTATAACACGAGATTGTTGAATGAAATCAACTGTTGGAAATTTGTTACGCTAGCTGTTTGTATAGGGCAGGAGGTTGAAAATTATTGTTTTACTTTAAAAACCTCAAGATATTTTTCTGTGCACCAAGCGTGTGCATAAGTCACCCCAGTTGCCAGACGGTACAAAATTACAAAACAAAGTGGCTGTATCAATATCATACGGTCACATATAGTTTCTGCAACAGCGGGGCATTTTTGTGTTATAAAATGCGATATTAGAAATGTGGGAGACAAAATCAAACCTGCTGCACACCAAAAAAAGAAACTTCTGAGTATGCATCGTCATCGGGTTGACTTGCACAGGAAAATATATTGAGATTTTTTTATGTATAAAACATAAATATTTCTACATTATTATTCACCCGCAGAGAGAACTAAAGTTCTTAAAACAATCCCATAACTTTGTTTCATAAGCATGTCCAAATCACCCCATTTGTGTTAAAGTTTCGCCCTAGTTGATGGTAAGGACCAGATGCAAATACGCCAGACGTACTGGTCCAGTATTTTTGTACAGTATAGTTTTTGTCTATGTCTCCCGTTTGCAACTGTTCAGTTTCTTGTTTTACTTAATTTAAAAACGGAATTCGTTACCTGATCATTTCTGATCTATCTAGCCGGTTTTTGCAAGAAAATTTACTCACGGAAGTTTTCTGAAAAGTCTCAAAAACACTTTATAGACTAATCAAGACAATTTCGTCTCGATGATTTCTATGCGTTTTATAGAATTCTTGAATTGTAGAAATTGTTACCTTGACATATTAATAATCTAAAGGCTTTCAGATAAAATTTGCTCACTAAAATTCCCTTTATAAGTCATTGATTCAGTTTGTAAAGCAAAATAATGTCGTCGCGATGCCTGCTTCGTATTTGTTTTAAGTTTCTTTTTAGAAATCTACGATAAATTATTATTTGACATGTTGTTAAACTAACGAAATTGTTTTTCAGAATGAAAAATCTCTTTTCATTCACGAGACATCTGATTTTAAATTGTTTTTAAAACAACTAATTTACTTCATTATGTGGAAATTGAAAGCAGTTTACTTCCTTTAAAGCAATTTTTAACTCCGTATACGATCGATTACAAATTCAAGGCAAAATATCTCAAAAGCAGGAAATGATATTTTAAAGACTATTAAATCTGCTGTGATTAAAATTTCAGACTCTACAACATAACAAAATTTAGTTTTAAATCACAGAATTCCTTTAAATATCTAATTTGTTATTTGAGCATTACATGTTTTTTTATAAGGACATCCTTCAAACATTCCTAATTTTTTGGATTTTAAGCTAAAGAATGTTATTAAATTGTTCTCAATGATAGCAAAAACAGAGTGAAATCATTGAATTTATAAAGTTTCTTGAAAAAATAGCTTTTTGAAGCCTTCAAATGTTCTTAAGAGATTCTAAACTTTTTGTCATTTGAAGCCTTACATTCTTAAATGGTTTGTTCTTATAAAGAAACGTGTACTTTCTGTAAGATCATCATAAATGTGGTTGTCATCGTCATTCATCAGGTTTTCCTGACAAAAGAAACAGTGATTCAGTGTTTCTAATATCAGCAATTACGCATCTTATTTAATTTTTTTAAATTAATGATTAAACTTATACTAAAGGAGCTGATAGAAAGAATTCAATCGCGGTCAGCAAAAAACGTCTGTGGATGATTGTATTTCTATTGAAGCGGCACGCAAATTGTGTGTCGTTGCAAAAGAAGTAAACTCCCCCACGGACGGTTTTTCATTAGTTTGCTGACTTTGATGTCAGTGACGTTCCTATTTTTATATGTTTTTATTTTGCTCAGTTTTGACATGTTTTTTCGTCATCCTGTGTTTTTCCTTGTGTTGTTTTGTACGAAAATGTTAATAGTATTCTGTGATGAAACAGAAAAATGATTTTTTGATATGTAGTAGAGCTTGAAATTTTGTTTACAGTAGTCTGGAGTTTTTGAAGATCTTTTCTTGTTTGCTGGAGATATTTTGTCTGAAAATTTTAATCCATCTTCCGTATATGGGGGTACAACTTCCTTATATGGAAGATAACTACTTTTACTTTCCACACAAGAAAGTAAAACAGTCTGTTTTAAAATGTAAACAAACCTGTTGAAAAACACTTTCAAGTCGTGTATCTCTTGGAAGTTTGAAAGTGAAAGGAGATTTAACTAACTAAAGAAAAGACAGGAAAGATTTAACTAGCAACTTTTTGAGTTCTGCAATATCGCAAAAAAATTTCATCGCGGAACCCCTTCAAGTTCTCGTTGCATTGCTTTCGGTTATTAATTTTTTTTGTTATTGTTTTTTTTAAAGGTGGCTTAAGGTTTCTAAGGTGACCTAACCTTTGTTTAACCTTGGCTATAGGTTAGGTCCCCTCCAAAATATTCTTGTATATAGTCATTTTATCTTTTTTTCATTTTCTTAGTTTGGGAAATAAACTTTTGCTTACTTACTTAGAGTTGAGATATTGAAACTAGTTTAGTGGATTAAACGGATCAATTTCTATGCCAGACAAAACGTTTCGGAGCTTTTCTCTGTTAAAATAAATCTTTGTTTTTATGAGTGTGATGAACTTGTTGGAGAACCTTTGCATGTTTTAGGTTGAGTTTGGAAGTGACTGAGGATACTAATGCAGGGGTTTGTTGTTATGGAATTATTATATTAAAGCCGATTCTGATAATGGGTGAAAAAGCAGATATAAAGATATTTGAAGTACTATAAATAGAAACAAACAAAACAAAGTATATTTGAGATTTTGTAGTCTTGCGAGAGCGCGAAGCAATAAGAAGCAAAGCGAGAGGAGGCCTGGCCTGACTAGAGATTCTGATACAGGGTGAACAAACCGAAAGTAACTAACTGATTTAAAGCTTTTTTCTAGAAGAATTTTGTTTTTTGTTACTTTGATTAAAGTATTACTAATGAAAATTGAGAGCATTGCTGATCAATAGTGCTGCACGATAAATGGTGTTTGTCTGAAATCATGTCTGCAGATATCGATTATGGTGGAAGTAATCTCTTGTAAGTTTTGCATAGTTATATGAGTGGGCCCAAACTTTACCATCCCTGAATGATACATATTTACGAAGTAAATAAGTTTCAGGTCGTTTTTAAGCGCATTGGTAAAATCCAAAAAGATAGTTTTAATCACTCTGTCGCTCCAAGTTATTCGTCGGCCCTGAGTAATGGAAATTAGGGAGCAGGAAATATATGAGTAGCCGGGAAACCTACATAAAGAAAAATGAAGAAGAGGTTGGTTTCCGAGCTAGTATATGAGTAGTGGACCCTCCCAATTTTACTTTTTTTGGTGTCAATGGTAGTCTGTAGAGGCAGAGTCCAAATGTTGATACTTATCTTACAGGCTCATTACAACAAGGTAAAAGGCGTACTCAAAGTTAGATGTCTGATAATTCAGGCAGAGTACAAAGAACGTCTTAAGTCACAGACAAAAAAGATTATATCTTATCGTTTTAAACGTATCATTTACTTACAGAGAAAATGAAAATTTGCCATAAATGGAAAATCAATCGAAATTTCAGATAAAGTATTTTCCAAGAATAACTTTTGAATTTATTTTATTTAGTGACTTTGGACCAGTTCCAGACGGCATTGATGTTTATTTTCAAGATGTTGAACATCGGCCTCAACCCTTTACTTCTTAGTGTTGTTATAGAACAACAAATTAAATTTCAGAATCTGTTACCTAATTAGTGATCGGCAAAATTTTTCCCTCTGATATTTCAGTAAAAAGAACAAAGGAAAAGCCTTATTTTGATCCATTTTTCAAGGGGATAGGCAATTTTTCTGTTGTTGCTACCAAATTTTGAGATCATTTCATTTTTATTGTAACCAGCCCATCGAAAGCGTCATTTTGGTGTATGTAAAACATAGGGGTGACGATGTCATTTCATAAATCAGAAGTTAAATTGGTGAAAAGTGGAATTCTAATGAGATTCAGAACATTAAAGCTCTTCTTTTATCTTTTTAGAGTCCCTAGGGAGTCAGTCAAGTTCACGATGACGCAAGTGCATCAGCGTCACCCAAGCATCAACAGACCGTACGAGGAGGAGTTCCATAATGAGAATGTTAAGCAGAGATTCTTCTCCGTTTCCAACAAGATGAGACGGGAAAGAATTCTTACAGACGTATCCCTTGTGGTAGAGGAACAGCTATTTCCTGCCCACAAGGTTGTACTATGTACCTGCAGTGACTATTTCGTAGGTATGTTTAACGGGCCGTTAGCCACTCGTGACGACCAAATCAAATTGTACGGATTAACACCGGCTATAATGGAAGATATTCTAAATTATATTTACTCCGGGACGATCGTGATTAACGAAGACAATATACAGGACGTCCTAGAAGCAGCTTGCTTGCTTCTGTTAAATGATCTCCGCGGACGGTGCTCTCGGTTTTTACGTGACCGACTGGACAGTACGAACTGCTTACAGATTTTCAGCATCGCCAGAAGTTGTTCGCTTGATATTTTAATCGAAGATTCCTTAGAGTTCATCGCAGGTTTGTTTCAAGATGTTACAACGTTGGACGATTTCAAGCGATTGAGTTGTGATGAGCTAATCGGCATTTTATCGCTTGAAGATCTGTCCGTTTCATGTGAGGATACGGTGTTAGACGCGGCGTTGTTATGGCTACACCACGATGTGAGACGGCGTGTCGATAAATTCGTAGATGTCCTCAAGCGAATTCACCTACCTTTCGTTAGTGATCATATGTTACAACAACTTTTGGAGAACGATCCCGTCATACGGACAAATCCCAACTTACAATCCGTTTTCCGTTCTGCCTTGCGGTTAACAGCGGAAAACTGGAAGTCGGAACAGAGTGATTTCAATTTGCTTGAACCGAAGGCGTGGTGTAACCCGAGACAATGCATACAGAATATACCAAGCCTTATCGCCATGGGTGGGCCAACTTTGAATTTATTTAACAGTGAAATTGGTAAATGGTGTGAGATAACGAAGTGTAAACCACGACACTGTCCGGGTATGGATGTTGTAGGATCGCTGATTTACATAGTAGGCGGCTCGCTGGAGTGGAAGAGGAAGAGGACCGGCGAATATTTCAATACGGAAAATAACGCTTGGATATCCATAGCGGACATGCATACGCCAAGAAGCAATTTCGGTCTGGTCTGTCTGCAAGGAAAATTATACGCAATTGGAGGATACGATGGAAATTTCCCGTTAAAGTAAGTTCTTGTTTTTTTTGTTTCTAATTTTTTTTCTCAACCTTCTATTTGTTCTCTTGTTTTCCCAAACTAGGGAAAGGTTCCAGCTTCCCCGAGCCTGAGTAACTTTTTTTTATGCAAAACTTTTCCGTCGATAGCAACGGTAGTTTG
Organism: Darlingtonia californica; assembly: GCA_032270445.1. Classification (NCBI taxonomy): domain Eukaryota; kingdom Viridiplantae; phylum Streptophyta; class Magnoliopsida; order Ericales; family Sarraceniaceae; genus Darlingtonia; species Darlingtonia californica. Next base: position 9,243 of record JAUBWS010082632.1, read on the forward strand.
GATTTTTAGAACCGCGTAATCGGATTATAAATCCGAAACGGGAAAAATCGGTAAGAGCGCTGATACGGAAATATCAGAGAAAATTCTTATTTTTCTCCCTTTACTATAGCGCTCCGTTTTTCGGCGTATTTTTTCCTTTAAAAGATAATGACTAGTATACTAGTCTAGGCTTGTGCCACGTGTTAATGTAAATCTTTTAAATCTTTTGTAGATCGGCTGAAGTGTATGATCCAAAACTCGACAATTGGACACAGATTAAAGAGTTGAACACGGCACGTGACGGTGCATGTAATGCGACTGACGGTGAAGCAATATATGTTTGTGGTGGTTATGATGGAAATGTGTATTGCTTAACGACAGAAGTTTATCGGACTGAAACACAGACCTGGGATATAACGTGTACGTAACAAAATTTCCAGAGGATAAAGTCCCTAGAAAACACTTCGGGTAATTGGGACATTAGCTAAGTGGGACATTTTCTATTCACACCCCTGTATCAGTGCACTGGTCAGATCCACCCCAGTGAGTATCCCAGTGAAAAACGCCCCAAAATGGCCTTAATTTTGGCCCCAGTGAAAAATTCCTCACCTCGGTATTAAAAATAATGTGTTCAATCCAGTGATAAAAAGGCCCAAAAATGGCTTTAAAATTTTTGTCGCAGTGAAAATTTCCTCAACTGGGTATTAAAAAGATGTGTTCGATTACCCTTGGCGAAAGAAGAGATGAAATTTGACAAAATTTCCACTGGTGTACTGAGACGGGTGTCTGTTCCTTCCCTGTGTACATTTGTTTTGTGTCTGAAATGTCCAACTTATCGAGAGTAAGCATAAGGGCCATTCAAATACCTTATTCGCCAGAACAATGTCGGACCAAATTTTCGTCGAACTAAACACCTGATTGACGAAGTAAAGGAAGTAAAAGTAAATGAATTAAAGATTGCAAATTTTGGCCAAATTCTTAATTTTTTCCTCCGCATTTTACAGTAATGAATAGATATATCTTCTGCAGTTTTCCTGTTATCAAAAGGAAACGATAGAATCTGAAATCGACTTTTTAAACAAGTCTGTTCGTTTTCACGTAGTAGGAGTAGTAGGAAAAATTTCATTATTTTTGAAATGTTGCTTTGGCATCGACAGAAGTAAAGGAAATAATCAATTTTCAGATCCTCAGGGTGGCACTCCTAAAATTCTCCTAAAATTTCTACTTGTCAGAATTCTTTTATATATTGATACACATATAATAACTTGTCATATTGAATAGCGTGAATTAAGAACGGTGTTTTAGGAAAGTGTCGAAGGGGCACAGTTCTTTTCTTAAATTTTAAAATTCTATACTATGGATATTGATGATCGTTCCAAGTCGATATATTTTGTTATGTAAAGTGGTTAAAAACCTCCTAAAAGCAAGCCTCCAAAATTTTCATTTCATTTTTAGGATATTTTCTCCTAAAGTTGAGACGTTAAATTTCCTAAATTCTCCTAATATCTCCTAAGATTTTAGTTAATCAGTGGCCTCTCTGGATACCTGTTCCCTGTGCAGGTTGCTAACCTGAAAGCTAATCCAAAGAAAGGAAGCCTGATAGAAGTGTTGTTTGTGTGAATGAGAATGTACATCCCAACTGCAGGCTCATCACGTCAGTGTATTACGAAAAATTTAGTGCGACGAAAATTTTGTCCGACATTTTTTTGTCCGATAAGGTAATTAATAATGATTTTCAAAAATCGCAAATTTAAATCTTGAAAAAAAAAAAATAATTCCATTGTAAGCCAATTTTGTGAAATTTCAGCACAAAATCAGGGCACATATGATGGTGGTTTGCAATATTTTATGCCGTAAAACCAACATTTTCCAACCTAAATTTCGCAAAAGACATTTCCTGAATTTTTACCATGAGTAAAAAAAAAAACGGTATGTAAATTTTGGTCTGAGTCAGTGTCTTAAATTTTCAAGTTATAGCAATAATTTTTACACTATTCGATAGGAAATGTTTATGCTTTTTAAACATATAAAATACGCGTTTTATTCCCCAACAAAATATTCCAACAAAGCGTAGTTTATATAGTTATAAAGCTTGAAAAATATCCTATCGAATAATGTAAAAATTATTGCTATAACTTGAAAATTTAAGACACTGACTTAAATCAAAACTTGCATAACGTTAATTTTGACTCGCACTGGATAATGATACATTGCTAAAACTGTTGCAGTAATTATCTTTAATTAGTTTAACCAAAGGCACTTAACTGATCGTACACATCTCTTGGGACCTCTTCGTTATGGAAACTTTCATGGAAATGAGGTTAAGCAGTACAGAAAATAAATTCAGGAAAGGTTAATTATTTATGTCGCAATATCTTTTCGCTCGAAATTAATTACGTCCTTATTTAGGTATGTAGTGTAATGCGGGTATAAGTAATAATTTGTAATAACAATTATCTTGCAGCCATACCCAAGATGTCTGTGCAACGACAAAATGCAATGTGCGCTTATTTCGATGGTCGTATGTACATTATTGGGGGCTACTGTGGTGACACATATCATTCAAGCGTTGAAGTACTTGATCTCCAAACAAACGAATGGTCATTTGCAAGTCCACTCAGCCAACCTAGACATCATGCCGGCGCTGCAGCTATGAATGGGTGAGTGTTGTTGTTCAAATTAACTCCATGTACGTAGAACTTTATTGGGTGCTCTCTGCTCCAGTGGGCAAGATTGTGAAGAAAAAAACCCATGCGGAGGAGTGTTTTCTTTTTAAACGGCACGCAGGATTGGGTGCTGGTTAAGAAAGAAAAACACTCCTCCACATAGGGTTTTTACTAATTTTGCCCACTGGGACTCCACCTCTATCTGTCATGCCGAGTTCCCTTTTAATGATATGCAATACGTGCTCTCCATAAACCCTATATACACCTTCATCTATCCATTATACTTAATACTTTTGGTGCAATAATTTTGTTAAAATCTGTATAAAATTTCCTTTTTGATGATATACAATACAGAAATGTGTTTACAAGGAAACCTTTTTGGCTATTTCGATAGGCTTTTATCTGTCTTAGTTGAAATAGCTGTGCGTGATAAGTCAATTTTTGGTCGCTATTTTAATTGATTTTAATCAGTGATTTGCGGGGGGGGGGGGGGGGGGGGTTTTTTTTGAAAT
>JAUBWS010082643.1:0-12398 GCA_032270445.1 Darlingtonia californica
TGCGATTTGGTGTCTTTTGGTAGTGGTAGAGAGAAGAGAGAGGTTGCTACTATCGATTCGTGGTCGTCGTTATGGAGAGTAGCAACACTGTCAACATCATCGAAGCTGTCTTGTGGTACCACTTCATTAGTTGCACGCAAGACGAGTTGCACTTCACCTCTTGGAACAGAACGAATGATATTGCGAACTAAAGAAACAGGTTTGCCGCTCAACATTTCTTTGTTTATGGCCAAAAGGTTGTCGCCAACTCTGAAAAAACAGGATAAAATAACACTTATAGAGAATACTTTATCAAGAAAGCTTGGAGAAACTTCTTAAGATCAGAATACCAAAATTTTAGTCAAAATTAATTGACACTCATTTATTGTAACCTAAATGTGGCCTCTTATAACCTATCCAGAGAAGACTAAGTGTCTGGATTGATATTACTAACGTCCATTTTCTATTAATTCTATTGATCGATTAATAAAATACAACAAAGCGAAAAACGTCGGGAAACACACCTCTTCCGAGATTATTCCGCATGTCCCAAATTATGTCATGCTTTATATACAATTTCCTTTAATATCCGGTTGCAAAGACATGATTTAATTGGAAACGAGGCGGGACATCACAGAAAAGGTTCATATTATTTTAAATCGACACGTGGTCCAGTGGCCAAGGCGCTGAATTTGAGCTGGAAGGTTACAAGTTTGATGCTTTAACCAGGCTTTCCGTAATATAAATTAGCGATCACCGTTGGTGTCTTTTATTGCCTGAATGACGTTATAAAATGTATTATTACGGAAAATACTTAAATTTGATTGGTTTAGTAGCAGACATTACAATACGGTAAAGGTCTATTCAAAACTGTAGTATTGATTGTACAACCCTCGGGCTTTATCTCTCCGTAAGTTACAAAAAACATTTATTATCCAATCATTAATTAATAACTGTTGGTGTTTACAGGAAGGTAAGCTCCTAAGTGTGAAAAGTTTGAAGAAATTGAAGAAGCCATCCTTAAAATATTCGCGGATATAAAATAAGAAAACAATGTTTGATTACAAATATTCATTACACAATACCTTATTCTATCATCACCACCGAACATTCCGTGTTTAGAGATTTCCGTAACATGACACTGCCCCAACTCATCCATCATTACTTCGATACCAATTCCTTTAAACGTTTTTTCCTCCTTTATCATGAATGCATCCGTGGAAGAACGTTCGTTAACTTTGTACACTTTCGGCAGGGTGGATGGAGTGTTGGGTTTGGATGAGCAGTTTGAAGATTCGTCGTCACTCTTTAAGACTTCATCTCTTCTCGTGTCCCTGTTAAGCAGCGGCGACAGTTCGGGTATCGTCTTGTGCGACGTGAGACTCGTATCTGTTGTGCGTCTATGCATCACTGGTCGTATGAGGTGGCTTTTGATTTCACTCTCAATGGTACCAGGAAGGTTGTCTTTATGTTTGACGGGGCGGACCTTGCGTTTCTCTTGGGAACGCTGTTTAAGGACTTCATTTTCATCATCGTCATGAAGACTTGATTTTTCCCTAAGGAGTACCAATTTGGCGAGTTCCCCAGATTGTTTGAGGATCTGTAATGCTTGTGAATGGTTGATTCCTTTGAATGCAACTCCATTGACTGAATATATGATGTCACCACGATAAGCAATCTCATTGCAAACACTATCGGCTGATACTTGCCGAATCTACAAAAATGAAAGTACTTTAATTTTATTAACATTTTAAGTAGACCATCTATTGACATGGTTCTCAGGCGAAGCGTTTAAAGCGTTAAACATCGGCATCGCGGGGCCTGACTTTAACGGCCTCGTGACACTTTCGTTAGGTTAATTTCAAGTCATTGTAATTTTTGCCTCTGGTGATTCCGGACAGACAAGGTTCCCATTGATAATAGTCATTAAAGACGTAGAATTAAAGAGAAAATCCTTGGTAAATAGCAGTTAGTAAGCTTGTGGAAACTATTGCATTTATACCTGAGATTTGCCAAAATACGATTTGTACAAAATCGAATTAAACCTACTGCCAACATTAAATTACCAACCTGAAAACAGCCTTCTAAGTTTCCTGTTCCTGGAACCAAACTTATACCAAGTGATTCATCATCTTCTTTTGGAACCTCAACAAGATGAACATTATATCCAACTGGAACTTCATCACCATCTGGCAATGGAACACCTATACCACCTTGTTTGCCAATCACCTTAAAGGTAGGTGCCCTGTTCAACCAGTGCGACGAATTTGTCTTGTGTAATTGTTGACGAAAAGATGATTCGAGAATACTGTTTCGGTGTATGGTTGGGCTATCACTGATCAAATCTTCGATCAGGTTAGGAACAGGAAGGGAAGAAGAGTTGGTGTTCGATGGATTGTTAGTGGCGCTGGGTGACTTTGTGTCTGTAGAAATAAACAAGGGAGAAGTTTTTGTTTAGGTACAATTAAGATACATTTTTGGGCGATGTACTTCTTAATTTGGCATTGACGTGAAAATAATATTTAATTTTGAAGTGAAAAATGAATCTTTTTTTATAAGAATGGGTTTCTTTCTAGTTCTACCTCAATTTCTTAACACTGATTTCAGCCTCAGATATGCTACGGATACGCCTGTTTAATGCTGTAATAGAAGGCTTGAACGTGAACAACTTGGGGATCATATTGCCGCATTTAAAGATGGTGGAAAATTAACATCAAGTCCTCACTTTGAATGTAATTTAGGAAATTGGCAGATGTTTTGTTTAAAGGGAACCTCTAGACTCCGATATTTTCAGAGAGGTTCACGTTCAAATATTCCGTTGAGCTCTTTATGAATGGATTCAGTAAACAGGGGTTCTTGGAATTAAAGCTCATACCTAAACTAAGATTGTCAATGACTAATTTTCATCGCTTTGCCAGCCTTACCAGCTTATAAGGAAAAGAGTATATGGCAAAATAAAAACCATAAGATGAATTTAAGATAGTGAAAACTAAGAAATATACCTTGTTTATTACCAGAACTTTGCAAAATAAAAAAACTTTTCTTCGGGATTTTCTTGAAAAATGAAATAACCCCATTATATGACAGTGTATCCATTTCGGCATTATTGACTTTGAGGATCCGCTCACCACTTATGATGCCAGCTTTATCTGCTGAACCATTAGGTGCAACACTTTTAGCAAAGACTCCGTTATGTTTGCCAGGGTTTGTCGAGCTTTTCTTCATCTTTATGCTGAGACCAAGAGATCCTAAAAATAAAAATAACAACAACAAATATGAATATACCTACAAAAAAAGTTTTGACTTTCTTTGTGTTTGGGGCCATTCAAACAGTACGTTCGTTTTCTAATTATTAAGCCCCTCCCTTCCCCTTTTTTGCTTTAAATCATTAGTAATGATGTCGACAAAATATGGTATGATAATGGCAGAAATTTTAACTGGTACTGATTTTTACACGTCGTATTGGTTTTAAGTTTGTTATGTTTTTTGATCGATTCCCATTACTTTTATAATGAACATGTATCTAATCCAATATAAAAGGTATTAATTTTCGCAACGAACAGAAATTTTTGCCAGAAAAAACTGGACAACGGATAGTTTAACGTTTCTCAAAATGTTATTCTTGGGAATTTCCGAGTAGTAGACACTAAGATTTCAAATAGACGCCTGTTTCATGCTGTGTCTAATTCAATTCTACCGACCTGTTCGTAAGATAACATAGTTACGTTAAATACACTTTAGCGTATTATTCATAAGTGCAGTCTTGTAGAATTATATTAGAGACGACACAATGCAGGCGTCTTAAGTTGACACTAACCAGACTTATCTCTTACAACAACTACAGTTCTCTGTCCCTCACTATCTTCTTCAACTCGCGAATGTCTTGCTGACATATCCGGCGAATGTTGCATAATGCTGACATTCATTACCATGTCAGTTGGATCAGAGTTGACGGAAGTCGATATTTTACGATTGTTTCCGTGGTCTTGAAGCCAGCCATCTTTAGATCGTTTACTTGAACTTCTCTTATCATCTGTTTTTCTGGTGAACGAAGCAATTGATCCCTACAAGACAATGGAAATCAGTGCCTTTTGATATGCGATATTTTAATGACATCTCAGTACTTCATGGTACCTAATAGTTTTTGCAAACAACTATAAAATGAGATAATGCAAAGAGCAGACAATTTGAATATTACACTTGGAAGATTGTTTTTGAAAACGGAATTCAGTGTCAAAGCGAAGCGGGACACACTTAACGATAGTCTCGGGAAAAAGATCATCAATTTTTCGCAATTTAGCAATCACCCCTTTGTTAATTTTGCACTTGATATGTAAATTTACCAAATTAAATAATTCGTTAGGGTACGCGGAAGCATAAACTCATAACATTGCTCAAAACTCGATTTGTGGAGCTGTGACCCGTGAAATATTCAATTTATGGACCATACGGGTATGTGTCACGCCGTAAGGGTACGATTCTTCACCCTTCCGATACCCAATAAAAGTCACAAAATCAAGAAATTTGGACCCCTTCAAGGTTATGAATTCAACAAATTTGAATGAAGTATTCTAATTCTGTCCAAATTTTCCAAAAATGTTTCAAAATACAGTAATCACACACTAAGATCCCAAACACCTTCTAAAAGTCGATAGAGAACGCCGGGTACTTCTTTTTACATACTATGTTTCTTATTTCACCAGTTTCCAAAGTATTAAAATCACATTCGGCGTTTCCTACTTTGTCATTCCAAAAAAAAAATTCATGAAAACAGAAACTCACCTCGTCATCAAAATCATTATCAAATTCGTCATCATTCATAGCAAGCATATTTTGATGATCATTTGAGCTGTTGGTTGCTTATGGAGAAAAACAATAACAAAAATGAAAGTAGCAAACGTTGCGAATTACAAAGAAAATGTAAGATATAACAGGCTTATTCAGATTTGTTTAGGGACAAAACTATTTGCAGAAATGTTGCATATAATTGTTTTGATCCACAAACTGAAATTTACAGTAAAATGATACCTTATTTCGCGGATGAGATGATACGCCAAAACATTCGACTATCATAGACTTATGAACTAACTACCTTGAACATTCAAAATATTAGCCGATTGTCTATTTCCAACACACCGGAAAACGACAAAATTTTCAATACTTGTTTGCTAGGTTATCAAATATAGTCGTGTTAGAAAAAATCTGGGAACATTTTTAGTAATTTGCTAAAATAATAATGTTGAGCCACTTTTTCCCGGTATAAGGTATACATAATATGCAATCTGTAAGGACTTACCATGTAGCTTATTGACCGGTATAGCTGGTGACATCAGAGCAGCCAAGTCATTACTGCTGACCGATTTTTCACTTGATATTGACGAAGTTCTTTCCGATCTTGAAGTTTGATTAGTACTTGTGCTCGAAGCGGTTCCACTCCTCGACCGGTTCTCTTTCCTAAATACGGATAAATGGACATTCCCGGGTTGAAGATTGTGAAGAATCTTGTAAAATTCCTCCAGAGACGAATCTTTCATACGGATACCATTCAATGAAACGACTTGGTCTTTCAACCTGGAAGAAAATAAAGTCCAGACATCGCTTTTGTATCATGCTAATTTGACTCGGAAAATCCTATGAAAAATGTTGTAATTAATAAGGGTACCTTTTCACCTGACCTTAGCCGCCAAGCCCCCCCCCCCCCCCTCCACCCAACATGCTCTTTCCCCAAGTCTACTGGTAAGGGTTGGGACTGATTTGAGATTGTTTCCTATAAGGAAAAAAAGCTTAAGCTGGATGAGGGTTTTGCTTCGAGGACTCCTCCTCCCCTCTAGTTCTCCTCTAAGTTTTCCATAACATTTTCCACCCAGACGATACGATTTGTCCTGTCCGCGTGCTAATTTAAATGAGTGCTATGCTACACAATCCTAGAACCCTATAAAAGTTAAATCAAACACTTTTCAAATCATATGGAAATACATACTGTAAGGATCCATCTTTAGCAGCTGTAGATCCTTTCGCAATGTACTTGATAAATATTCCACTACGACTCGATTGCCCAAAACCAATACCAAGTCCTCTTCCAGGAGCTTCAGTGAAAAAAGAGACAAGTATATAACTAACAAACAGCATGCATCATGGCAATGATCTGGTCTACCCAACTGAGATAAGGTGTCATTTAAGCGTTGCTGAAACCACTAGACGTTACATAGCATTGAGACTACTTCTAATGCAATGTCTAATGCCCAAGGAGAGGGGATGCTTAACCATAGAAATCGACGGGTAATGTGCGACACGAGGTTCGAAAACAATACCTTCATATCTTTTGATACTTTTTACAAGTTTTAGACAGTTTTGGAACCCTTAGTGAAACTATTTTACTAAATTGGTACGAAATTCAAAAATGTTATCCAATTTTGTTAGCGGAACTCGTAAGGGTAAAAAATCGTACCTTTACGGGTGTCACAAATTGAAGGTTAAAGATACTAGGAAAACAAGATAGGGAAATCTAACTGGTGAACTCGCCTTCTGACTCAGCCCATGCTACTTTAGGCCAGGCCATAATTACGACTGTTACAGGAATTTTGAGGAGGACACAACACTCCCAAAAAACCTTATACAGAAGAAATTTATCAAAAGCATGTTTGTTTTTACTGTTCCATATCAGTGAAAAAGTTTAATTTCAACATTTTTTCCTGAGCTCATTTTTTTATATCTAAGTTCGCTTGTTGAAATATGTAACATAATTTTTTCCATTTTAGGAAAAATTTTATTTTTCCCCAAAAAGTATACTGGACATTAAACCGCATAGTATATCAATTTAAATATTTTCTACTCATTTTTTTAAATATTTTTTTTTCACTGGTATACATAATTTTCATTTTGCCTATTTTGATGCTTCATTATTTGTTTCATAACTTTAAAAAAGTCTCTTCAAAAATTACCAAAAAGACGTAAATTCATGACAAATTTTTATTCAAATTGTCTATTTAATACACATTGTTTCCGATCTTTCTGTAATCATTTTAAGAAACAAAAAGGATTTACAATCTGCTCTTCAGTAATCCTAAGAGATAAAATTTAACCAGGCCAGGAATTCCAATATACATAGCACTCGAAATACTTTTTACTTTTCAAAACGACTCTTTTCTTTTCCCCTGATAATAACTGCCGTACTAAAACAATTTACCTTTTCCCATGTGATTTTTTTTCTCAACTTTCTCATTTTTACGAGGTAAAAACGATGTGTTGTAATGATAGCTATATGCTATGATTTACGTATTTTTAACCGATAAGGTATAAAAAAGACTGCAAATAAAATATTACCTTTACTGAGTACAATATCAATGTTACCAGTCTCCAAATTCAACTGACTTGATGGAGTTCCGCTAATGAATCCCCCACTACTAGATCGGCGAAACTGTCTTGATTTGACAAGAATTTTGATAGGGCCTTTCTTCAATGACTAAAATAATTTGGAAATAGTAATTCTGATGATTAATTTAATTTTTCAAAGCTCCGCAAAGTTTAAACGATTTTATTCCTCTTTTTCAAAAACGAATTTACAAAAAAGACGAATTTTAATCGTCTTCTGGAACAATTTTTGTAAGAATCATTTGAAAAAGACAAATATACTTAAAAAACGATTTTTCATGAGACCATGTTTAAAAGACGATTTTATTAGAACAATTCTGGGACAAATTCTAGGCCGATTTTGGAAGAACATTCTTGAAAACTAGAAGATTTTCAGGACGAATTTTAGGACGAATGTTTACAAAAGACAATTTAGAAAAGACGACTTTGGACGAAATTTAGAGACAATCCCTTAAATTGTGTAAAGGGGGAAGAATTATCCAGAAAAGAAATAAAATCTCGCAAGATTTTCGCCGTTTATAATCACTACACAGATAACTAATTTTCAGCATACAAATCACTCGAAATAACGAGTTAAAAGTCTAATAATGATAAAGCACCTTGAATAGGGCCACTGCCTCGTTGTATTTAAAGTTTCTAAGTGGGATGTCATTAACTTTAAGGATTTCATCACCTGAAAATGAAAAGTAAAGGATATACGATTTAGTGGGATATATATGTGGAAAGTTTAACTCCATACCGTCAAAGATTATGAAAGGAATAGTGACTTTTTAAAGAAATTTTCGAAAAAAGAAAATTTTCGTATGAATACTTCATATGGTCTTTCGAATTCTGCATTAACATTCTATTTAGGTTTATTTAAATTTCTAGATGTTCATTCTTAATCCGTTCATATTGTGTTGCGATACTTCCATACGAAAACAAAACAAAATCATTCTCATATCCAATATTTTATTAAGCAATCTATTTCGCTGGCTCAAAGTCAGGATAGGTCATTTTTCAAACTTCCCTTGTAATATGTTTTATTCATTTTCAAAGTTTTTTTGTAATGATCTGGAGTCTTGTTCTTGAGACTTTATTCTTTACAATTCAGAATCGACTGCACATTACTTTAACAAAATATTATACAGTAGTTTCTATGACGAATCACTCGGGATTTAGTTACCATAGGATACAAAGCTGAAAACGAGGCAGAATAAGGCGAAAAAAAAAAACTTGTTATTCAAAAATAACACAAAGTTTGACAAAATTTGATCATACTTCAGGATATGAAAAGACTACATACCGATTTTCAATCTGCCATCCTCTGAAGCTATACCACCAGGTAATATGTTTTTGATTTTTAAAGGTCTTTTATTCTCTGCACCTCCTACCAATGAAAATCCAAGTTTCTTCCCATCCCTTCCATTGACCAGAATTATTTCTTTGGTATGGTAGACAGGAGTCTTTGTTTCTTTTCCATCCAGAAAAATACCATTATTGTTCTCGAAGACATCAGAATATGTCTAAAGATTGTTTAAAAAATTACAAAATTTAAGGACGGAAGTCAAAGAACACTATCAAAAATTCCTTTATCGTTGAGACTAGAGATGACGATGACGACGTAAGAAAGTATTCGCCATTACGTTACAGTAATCAAAGCTATTACACAATGTATGAAACAAGGACAGAACTCCGCGTTAAACTCCATGAACACAGCAGACATTTCATGTGAATATGCAATTTCGCAAAATGACTAATGTAATGACCGCCACCTTTTTTTCAAGAGTATATTTTATGACAAGTTTCTCCTAAGATAAATATAATTCATAGGCAAGGCAGTGATATTTTCCATAACAAAAATATACCGACTTAAAAGTAGAGAACTTACACTTGATTTACTTGCTGGCCTTGTCACTGTTTGGGGAGTGTCATTGGTTATCTAAAGGTTGAATGAACTTTCAGGATTCTGAATATATAATAATTTAAAAAATCTTAAAGCCTTGTCCACTGAAGTAATATTATATGAATTTAGCTTACGATTTTAAAAACCTCTGATAATTCTCGGTGCTCAAATCGTTAAAGCTGGATTAAAATTTAAGTTATAGGATTTAAGAGGATTCATATGCATTAAAATATTACCTCTTTTTGTAATTAATACAACATGTACCTCAAAAATCAACACAATATCTACTGGCCGAAAATAAAAAAATAAATTACATTTTATAAGAAATCAGGAAGAATCATGCAATTCCAATTTGAATATTGATGACTTCTATATGCGCCTGATAAAACTTAGTTAAAACATAAGAGGAGATCCTAGAGGTAACGTGTGGTCACCGTAAACTGTGCAAGAGCAACATGATCTGTTTTTAAATAATTCTTAACACTTACATTCCTACTAATCACCAACTGTACAGGATTGGATGAAGTTTGAAGCACGTGAACTGCTTCCTTGTGTGGAATAGAAATAAAGGAATGTCCGTTGATAAATAGGATTTCGTCACCAACTCTTAATCGGCCATCACTAAAAGGAGAGAAGGGTAAAAATACATTTTCAGCGATTTATGCTATACATTCGACAATTCATTTGGAGACAAATTCTCAGTGATAATTTTTTGCAACATTTTTTTTCATAGTGAAAACTACAATTATATTAAATCGATCGCATTATCTGCAAATTTCTTTCTCATCCATATAGTCATAAACCGTAGTGCCACAGTCCTCTGCTAAAGAGAAATTTTTTGGTCTTGCACCCCTGAACTGCCTAGAAGCTAAGACCTAAGATAAATAAGAAAACATACCTTTTAGCAACACTGCCATCTAATAAATGACTGATGAAAATACCGTTTTTGCTATTTCTTGAATTCACTCCACCTGATATCTGGATACCTAGTCCATGCCCTTTATCTTTCAATAAGTGCAATTTTAAAACATCTTGTGTCTAAAAGTTAAAACATTTTAATGTTGATAATAGAATAATGAAGATTATACCAGATTAGGTAGGACAAAAATAGGTCAATATAACGCAAGGAATAGCTTTTCCATCTGGCTGCCTAGCAAAACATTATTTTCCATCAAGGTTTATATCTAAAACCGTTATAAGGTTGTGGCCTTTGAATACATTGTGCCAATTACTAATGGAATTTCCATTTATAACATACATAAGTATTTATATGTCATAATGATAAGGATTACAAATTGTAAAACTTTTACTGTCACTACCAAAATTATAGTAGCTTGGGGTTGCAACAAAAGTGGACCCCCTTAATTAAGGACCCCTAGAATTAACCCTGTGGAAGTAGTTTTCTCTTTTTTACTTTCGTTTCTCACTGATTATTTTACGATTGAGAGAGTAGGTGAGCCAATTTCCACCTGCTGGGATAGTTTTTGAAATCAGCCTTAGCTATTCAAAGAAAGAAATTGACACTTGCAGAGACAATAAAGAATAAGTGACCCACGAGATGTAACAATATGGATGGATAAAATGACTGCAAAGCGTGTAGCAATACAGAAAAATTATTGCTCATGTTTGATAAAAATGAAATGAACACCACCTATTACCCATGATACAAAGTTTGGCTGGCAGTATCTATCAAGCCTACAGCGCTTCTGTATGGTTCGCAGGAGTGGCATTAATATTATCAATATATTATTACCACAAATATAAAGATGACAAAAATGTTTTGAATTCCAATATTGTTACTGTTACAAATAGAATGTACAGGTTCACAATGTATACTGCATATTGCGTACTGCATACTGACTGCATACTGCATAATAATGCAAATAATATTTCCTTAAACAAACTTTCTTCTTCTTGGGTGATTAATATTTGTAAAAATTAGGATATATAAATTATGCAGCCATTGTGCATCGAAAATTGCTGAATCACACATCTCAAAGAAAATACAAATTTAAAAAATTTAGAGCAAAATTCTTTTTGGATGTTTTTTGGGGGTTCATTTTAAGGGCCTTTTTTGGAGGGGTCCAACTTTTGTAGCAACACTAACCTATATGGTAGGGAAAACTAGAAAACTACAATTGTTGGGGTCAATTTAAGGACTCTTTTGGTTACAATACAGAGCAATCCAAGGAATCCAATAATTTTTTTCTTAAAAAAATAATGTGAAGCAGGAGTGTATATAATGGAAGTGTTGCGATGCCTTTAAGTTATTTTAAGAATACAAAACATACATATACAAACCTTCACAGGGGTGGTGTGTAATTGCACACACACACACCCACCCGCACATGCCAAAATAATAATCAGATGTGATCACAGGACTTAAAATCACATATTTTAAGATCGGAGGGGGGAATCGAATTGTGGCATGCAAATAAAACACACCAATAAAGAGAAATTTTAAATTGAGGCATGCGATGGCCTTATGCCATCCTGTGAAAGCTAGGCATTGTGGCTTGCTATATAGAGACAAAATCAAGTATATACATACCATTTTTATAGTAGACTTGGAAAGTTTAGTATTACCCAATACATTACTGGATCCAACATAAACCGTATTGGAATTTTCGTCACAGTAAGACTCTTCATTTATAGTATAATCTCCTGAGCTTTGCGATTTTTGAGATTCCCTTCTAGCTTTGATTTCTTTAGCATTTTCAACCCATCTGAAAGAGAAATAAATTCTTTTTTTCAAATGCAATTCATAAACAAAATAGGTACTTTATCAGCTCAAACTATGTCAACTAAAAACAACAAATTTACCAATTAAATGATAATTTTTGGCCAGTAAAGTTTGAGTCAATAAGCTAGGATGCTCTGAAATAGTTACTAAAAATACATCCATGCTACCCCATATTATTATTGCTGTTTATTGTTATGTGAAATGATTTTTTCAATCCTTAATGACACTAGCCTAGGTATCCATGCACATTTTCACCTTACTTGCAAACACCTCAATGAGGAAACGGCATTGTGAAAAGAAATAATATGTGATCAGTAACTGTTGAAGATAATGCTTTTGTAAAGTGCAGTCAGTTTAAGTTTAGAGATACTCGTAAGGTCAGATCCTGGATAAAGCAGTTGAAGCTCATTCCATTTAATA
>JAUBWS010082654.1:0-12397 GCA_032270445.1 Darlingtonia californica
CTCCCTACCAAATTTGGTGACTGCAGCATGCTTATTTGTCAAGATAATTAGGGGGGACCATATGGTCCCCCCCCCCCCATATTTAGAGAGCCTCAAAAAAGCCCATACTGAATAGGGTTAAGGGTTTTCATTTGACAGATGGAATTTTAAAATCTCGCTTTATTTGAGAAGCTGGTGGTGCATGATTATCAAATTAGATGTCAAATTTTCTTCCGTTGGCATTTAAACTCAATAGCACCACGAATAATGGAATATAACTAAAATCCATGGGACAAATGGAAATTCTACCTTTTTAAGAAAACGAGAAATCAGTTTGAGCAAGAAACTTTCCCTTGCTACCTGTCTATGTAATTTATATCTTCATGGACAATAATATAGATGATTTAGCTTTTACCAGCTTGAGTTTAAGATTATAAGATTGTTTCCTTTTAAGGGGAAAACTGCTACGGGAAAAGCGTGTTTTGATTTGGCTAAATTCTTTAAAATCGCAAAAGGTTCTTCCGCAGACACCCTTCTCCTCGAATATGAAGTTCTCAAAAATTGTGTGCGAGATTTTTTTACTTTCTTATAATGTTTTTGTGATTTTTTTCTCATACTTTGATCAAACAGCCCGGAGACACTAACTCTTTACTCTTAAAGGGATTCTGTGATATAAAAAAAATAATGTTTCGATATGTTGTAGAGCTTGAAATTCTATCCGAAGCAGTTTTTACAGTTTGTAATCATCATCTGATTGGTTCATAGCCCATGCGATTAAATCCGTAATAATGCCCTCTTCTATAACAAAATATATTTTGTAGACCAATGAAATACACAAAAGTAATTTGCACACCAGTTATAACTATTAACAGTATTCGGGTCATTAAAATACATTTTAACTATTTTTTCGTTTTTTTCTTTCCGCGGGAATTTTTTGAATCAACAAAACAAAAAGAAACACGTTTTGACATTTCTTCATTATTGATTGAAACATTATGTAAAGATGTGGGAGTGCAAACCAAGAATTCATTAAACATTTAAAAAATGCCAGTTTAAGTAAAAACACGAGAAGATCCACAAACACATGGCCAACGGAGATATATAACTTGGTACATAAAAACACACACATCAAAACACAATCATGAACAGTGATTATTAAAAGAAACACTTTAGGGAATTATTCCCATATGCGGGAGTCGGAATAAAATCGGGGAGAGAGGGGTTGGAAAGTTTCAAAAATTAATAATGGGGGGGGGGGGGGGAAGATTATTCGGTCTATAGAGTAGCTGGAAAACTTATTGTGCTTGGCCGAAACTGTCGATCTCCTGGGACCTTTTCATGTCAGCTAGACTTTTTTGGCTTTCCTGGAATAAAGAACAGCTATTTTGCGCTTTGGACACCTGGATTCTTACGTGTTCGGTCTAAGCTCTAGTCTCCTGGAAAATATGAGGACCATTCTATATAGGTTATTTTTGGCTTTCCTGAAAATAAAAAAACACATATTTTTTGTTTTTGACTCCTGGATTTAATGTAGTCGAAAAAAATGTAAGTCTTCTAGACTTTTCGAGGTATTCTGAGACCTTCCGCTAGATCTGTAAAGTTTTTGTAAAACGGGCCTTCCTAGAAGAAATGAACAGGTATTTTGTGTTTTGGGCTCAATTGAAATATTAACATTCCAAATAAATGTGACTTACTTCATGATAGCCAAGTGAAGATCTTGCATTCGAAATTTGTCTTCTAACTGAATCTCTTTTGACCTAAAATATCATTTGGAAAAAATGTTTGCTTTGGTTAAAGATAAAATTGAACATACCGTAAGCTAAGAATTTATTTTCGTTGTGAAATTTTCGCCGATATTTTTGTGAATTTAGGGTCGTGCAAACAAGAATGATAAAGGAAAAGTCATTTCTTTTTGTACCAACGTAATACAAGACGAGTTTTTAAACGACCTTAATGGTTTTTTTCTCTCCTCTCTTTCTCTTTTCTCTAGATACGGCATTGAATTTGAGACAAATACGTGAATATTTTTTCAGGACATTCATTCGATTACTGTAGTACTTCGTAAAAATCTTCTCTTCCTTAAAGTTGATATTCTCGCCTTATATTGCGAAAAAAGTTCTTGCAAACCTAGGGATCAAAA
This sequence comes from Darlingtonia californica, assembly GCA_032270445.1. NCBI lineage: Eukaryota > Viridiplantae > Streptophyta > Magnoliopsida > Ericales > Sarraceniaceae > Darlingtonia > Darlingtonia californica. The sequence goes on from JAUBWS010082654.1 coordinate 2,120, forward strand.
TGTTTTTCCGTTAACCCTTTAATTACAAAGCGATCCATGCGTTGTGTATACATCTCCATAGCAACTTTGTAAACATATGTATTTATACAGTTCAGTTGTAACATTTCTCTTACCTGATGATGACTGATGACAGTCGAAACATGTCGTTTAAAATAAAAACCGTTGTTTTTATTCTGAAACTATTAACTTGTTTGATCTTAACCAGATCATTTGGAAATATAAAGCGATCCATATATAAACCCCTAACGGGTCATATTTTGAAAGCTTATATCTCAAAAACTAAGCATTTTCTGGGATCTTTTCCGGAAGAAAGCTGCTTTTAATATTGAAAATGTCTAGTCTCGGTGCAAATCTGCCTCGCGGAGCGATTGATTGATTTTTGAAAATCTTTTAAACCTTTGAAATACCCATCGGGCACTGAGGCAAGGGTGTATTTCTATTCCTTTACTTTACTGCAATACTTTTTTTTTAGAGAAAGTGGTTATAAAAAGAGGTTGCAAGAATAATCTGTGGACAGATTCTGCTTATATTGAAGTTCTTAAGCCTGATCATTGGTTTCAGAATATTCTTAATGATTTTGAACCTCGTAGTTCTTATAAAAAAGATTTTTAGAAGGACAGGATAGCTATGGACAGAAGGTATGCGCGCCTCGTATTCCAGGCGTGATTCTAGATGACTAGATAAAAAATAATTTTTGTTTGTTTAACGAAATATTTGGGTAAATGAATTCTCCTAAAAAAGAAGCTTCTTCCCTGAAGAAAACTACTCCCGTGGGAAAAATCGTAAAAAAATACCCACGTGGGAGGAGTGTTTTCTATTCATCCTGTGTGCCGTTTAAAAAGAAAAAGCATCTAGGTTTTTTTTACAATTTTTGCCCACTGGGTCCATGTACCTTATTGCGAAACGTTTGCAGGAAACAACCGGAAATCAAGGAAATGTTAGTCTGATACGCACGAAGCTTCGCGTGTGTGAGGTCTGCGGATAAGATTAGAAAACTTATGAAAATTGCAGACAAAATGACCATTTTTCCTCCGAAACTTTGTCCATTTGTCTTAAATCGTGAAGATTTCTCCATTAGAAAGAACTTAAGTAGCGAACAGATCTCCCGTAAACATTCTCTGGAAAGTTTCTTCCGATATTAAGCTGGTTGGATAAAATAAAGTACGTACCTCTCTCCCGATAGGAAAAATTTTACTCATTGAAGGAAGTAGCTGAATTTCATCCGCCATTTCATCCACGTCGCTTTATTGCAGAAACCAGCGCCCTACCCGAACATACTTATATATGGGAAAATGATATTTTAGTCTTCTTTGTTTGTGCAAAACCAATGAATTATGACTAATGGATGTTTAGATTTCGGAATTAGAGTGCGAATCTGCAATATGGCGTTTTAAATTTTCACTATAAGAGTTTTTTAGGTTAATTTTAAACAACGAAAACGGAAAAATAACAAGGAAACCATATGTTTCGAATGTATTTTCTCCTCGAAACAAACATTTTTTATCTATCATTTTTACGATTAATAAAAAACGCCTGGCCTAAATATAGGTGGCCATATGCAGCAACAGAAAACTGATAAAATGTTTTGTTTGCGTTTTTTTGAGCCTAAAAAGGGATTCTTTTCTTGTGTTTTGAGGATTCTATTTAGATTTTACAGATGGCCATCTACAACTGAAAACTGATAAAAAGGGAATATTTTCGGCCTAAAAGGGAGTTTTGTTGTTTTTAGGATTTTGTTTTGATTTTAAATATGAAAGTAGAAACATATGGAGCGTATTGATTGTGGACTGAATTTTGAAAGAGCAACAATCTTTGGAGTGAATTTAGGATAATAAGTTCACAGAGGGTTCATTAAAGGGAATTAGTAACGCTAAAGAAAACGTTTTTTTTTCAAAGGTCACTTGAACCTTGAAGTTACATTACTGACTATATGTTATACTTCTCAGATTTTTACCCTATACCATTTTCTCAGATTTTTACCCCAACCACCCAAAATTTATGTTGGCTTCTTACGCTCTTTTATAAGGAACGTTTTGTTCGAATCAAAAGTAATCCTACTTTTGTTCACTGTAAATAAAGATTTGTAAAAGGAATGAAAATGTCAAAAAATTGGTTCATTTAATTCAGTCACAAAAAAGCTAAACATCTTTGAAGGTTTTTTGCACTATGTTTCGTAAGTTTTGGTATATTATGATTTGAAATTCAATAGATAGAACAGTCTTTTGGGTGAATAATCGAGACACATGTTCCAAATTTGGATGATTAATCATGCAAGAAGCTGGGTATTCAATGCTTAAAAATCCAGTTTTTTTTACTTTATGTAAAAATAAGAAATCAAACATCTGTCTTTTTAGAGACGTCAAAATTCCCTTAGTTTTGGAGGAACTAAAATTTATGGGGTGGAAAATAAAACGAGGGAGAGAAAAGAATAAAGAAATGCAACCATTGCATTATGATTAAGATTTCGAAAATCAATTTCTTTTAACAGGCCTCTCTGTATGAAAAATGCAGACAAAATGACCATTTTTCCTCCGAAACTTTTTCCATTTGGGTCATGAATCGTGAAAATTTCTCCATTAGAAAGAACTTAAGTAGCGAACAGATCTCCCGTAAACATTCTCTGGAAAGTTTCTTCCGACATTAAGCTGGTTGGATAAAATAAAGTACGTACCTCTCTCACGATAGGAAAAGTTTTACTCGTGAAGGAAGTAGCTGAATTTCATCCGCCATTTTTTCTCCTTCACTTCGCTTTATTACAGAAACCAGGGCCCTACCCAAACATACTTATATATGGGAAAATGATATTTTAGTCTTCTTTGTTTGTGCAAAACCAATGAATTATGACTAATGGATGTTTAGATTTCGGAATTTCTGTTGTTTCTTCGGAGTTTCTGTTGAAATTTAAAATGAGTAAAATTTATGGAAAAAGACATTTTAAAGGCAATATTTCTTATATATATCGAACGGCCCCATTCAAACTGATTTTTGTTATTTCGGAATTTAGAGGTAGTATGTTTCTTGACGCTTTAACATTATACTTAGTGAATTTAAGTTATTGAAAAGATTTTATTGGCAAGAACTCAAATTTCTGTTGGACGCACATGTCGGACGCACGCATTTTTCAGCATATAATTACTAAAAACCGTTGCCGGCATGAAGTGATTTTAATTTTAAACCATTATATATTATATAACAAATTAATAGTAGTTAATGAGAAATTTTTTAAATCTGCAAAATGCAAATTTTTCCACTTTTTTGCTGTTCTCACTTCGTTTCTAACTGAAATGGACTGGTTTGAGCACTTTTTTAGTTTCTTTACTTTTCCTTCACCTTATTGATACTTTGTCAAATATCTTCCGAAATAATTAACTTAGCCTTTTGAAATTTTCTGACAAGTAACAATTATTTACTTTACACAATATTTCTAAAAATTAAAACAATACATCAAGTAGTTGGGTAGTTATGCCCAAAATGAAGTTGTGAGGTAGAAAAATGTAAGGGATTGAAACTTTTGAAATTGAATAACTTTTGATAGAGAAATGATATCACAATCAAACTGTGTACACGTACTAACCTTAACAAACTAAATTTGCTAACATCAACAAAATTTTTATTGACGTCACGAATTCAAAATGGTGCATAAAATAAGAAAAATATATTTTTAACATTTTTAGCACAAAACTGATGACTTATCTACGAAAGAAAATCCTTTTGGCTGTTCAAAAATAAAAACAGAACCGAAATAGCTCTTTCAGATCAGCAGATACAACTTTTCAACGTTTATATCTATAGATTTTTACCGTTTGAGCGCTTTGTGATGAGGTCATCAAAAAACAATGGTAGCTATTTAAAATTTGATATGACTTTCTTGCTACCCTTATGAAGTGGTACCTCCCTATCAAATTTAGTGAGTGCAGCATGCTTATAGTTGTCAGGATAAGTAGGGAGGACCATATGGTCCCCCCCCCCCCATAATTAGAAAGCCCCAAAAAGCCCATACTGAATAGATCCCGAAAAAAGCGTCCAAAATTGTCCAAAATACCACTATGTTTTTGGGAGCCCATAACTTCAGAACGAATCAGAATCGTGCTAAACAACCAACCAACAACGTTTTTAAAAGAGCATAAAAAGAGCTTTCTTTTGGTACAAAACTTAACTAGTTTCTGTCAATCCATTGTCCAGGAGTTCAAGTGGAAAGTTTGGAAAGTGTTTTTCCAAAAAACACGTTTTCGTTTAAAACTTGAAAAAGTTATCGAATGTTTGTCAGACAGTTTTTGAATTATAAAACAGGCTCATTTAAGGAGCAATTAACCTTTTGTCCAAACTTTCAAAAATCTTCTCGAATTTTTTTCTGTCTATTCCACGGCCTTCGTTAGAGCACCAAGAAACGTATACTGGACTAGGATCTTCGGGTTTTATCCCACTTGCGGTTGCTATTTGTCTAAAAGTTATCTTTAATAGAATCTCTATATTGTGTCCGCTTTATAGAGATGCCACTGTATATAAAAACGTGATTTTGACATGACATACATGAAAAAACATAAATGAAAAAATTGTGTCGGGCAATCTTTTTGTTGTCTCAAGAAATTGTTGTCACTTATTTCTCGGTCATTTTTTTGTCCGTTAAGGTAAGGCCGTGGCCAAAGGGATAAGGGATACTTTTAAAGTGAACAACAAGCTGACTGCGACAAAATAAAACAGCTGTAAACGGCCGTTACTCAACGATACAATTCATAAACATCCTACGATATGTATACTAAAATGATAATTTCGGAGATAAAAGTTATCCCTAGTACAGTTGGTTGGAGTTGGTGCCGATTGAATATTAGCGACCTTAAGCATGAGGACAGGAACGTCACGGAGAACGTCATAACAAGACAAAAGAAGCTGTTGCCGTTAATTATTAAGGGAAATATTTTTTCTAGCACCAATATTATCAAAATTTACGAGGACAGTAATTAAGAGTAATTGCATCATTAGATTTCCGTTGGAGGTTTTTAAGACGACTTAAAAAAGCTTGTTCTAAGGTTGTAGTGACAACGAGAACATTTTACTTATCGACAATTCAATTCTAAATGGCTCTTGTTTATGGAAAAGAGAGGTCTTTTTTAAAGATAGCTTTATCGGAAAAGCAGCTCGCTTACCAAATAGCCTGAATACAGGCTGTGATTTATTTCGTTTTTTAAAAAGATATTTTTTTAAATTTCTCACAATTCATAGCCTGATAGCAAGCGAGGGTTATTACACAAGATCTTGTGCGTCCAATCATTTCTCAGAAAAAACAATAGCTGAGAAATGGTAAATTCAGAGCCGAGAAATCCTCACGTTTATGTTTATGTTTGGTCAATCCGTGTACGACTACTTTCTTATCATTGAAACGATTATATTTCCAGCACAGTGTCATTTTTTAGTTTTAAGTTTTAATGGAAAACCCTCTTAATACTTAGAAGAAATGTTCTTGTTTAGCAAAAACATCCTTAAAATGGGAAAAACACGTTATTTCTAACTTTTTTTTCAAACTTTTCTAAACTTTTACAAAAATACACAACGTTGGAGTGCATGCTTTCGTCGTATTTTTATTATCGTCTCGTTATCGTCATGGCCATGATGATTGAAAACAATAAAACTGTTATATCTTTGCTATAAATGGAAAAACTCGTTAAAACATGAAACAATATAATTGTCGTAAAGTAACAACACGACCATTTAATTGTTATTTTGGCCATGCGTTCGTTACTAAGCCTAAAATTTCTGAGAAATTATGAGTTTAGGTCTAGGCTAGCTACGAGGCTACTCTGACACAACAAATAAGAGAGTAAAAAAAGTTTTTCTGAAAATTGTATTACTTTACTTTTGTCTTGGCAGGGCCGTGGCGAGACATTTTTCCAGGGGGGGGGGGGGGAAATTTAATTTGTCAAAATTTGCCGACGAAATATTTCCGACAGTGAAAGCTATACGTTTACGAGCATACCCGGCAAAGAAGTTGCTTGGTTTTGTGACGTGACGAAAATTTTGAACTTTAATCCCTCTAGATTAGCCAAAAACGCAGTCCTAACAACAAATTAATGTTGATAAAACTCAAATTTCTAACACGAAATCTAAGTTTTGAACGCGCGGTCTACATGGACCCGTAAAAATTTGCCGGCAAAGTACAGAGTATGTAGGATTTGCCGACAAAAATTTTTCCTGAGGGGGTGTTACACCCCCCCCCCCCCCCCCCCGTAGCCACGGGCCTGTGTCTTGGTTCTCATTATTATAAGGAAAACAGGCTACTAAGCTAATTATAGAAACTCAGACCGTTTAAATTTCAATAATTTTATCATTACATGCAATAATTTAGTTATATACAATAATTTAGTTATATATAATCATAGTTAGCTGTCAATAGATACATTATAATAAATACATTATGATTATATAATTATTCGTGTGTTTAAATATGGATCTTTTTAATTCCTGTATATGCAATATACAGCGTGTCTCAAAAAGACTTCTTATCCAAAGTGTTTTAAAGCTTAATTTACCGCACACACAAATCAAATCAATACGATCTTTATATCATAAGAAAGCGCTTCTTCAGCACTTTCCAAAAATATGAAATTTAAAACGAAATAACAATTCTTCCTTAAGTTATTAAAGAAAAACTTTTGGCTTTAGATAATTATTTCCTTAAAGATCAATTAAGCAAAGATCATTGAGATTTTAATTGGCTTTATTTCAGCAATAAATTATATTGACTTTTTTATGACACCTTTGGTGGGCCAAACTGCTTAATTGATCTCTAAGGAAATAATTATCTAATGCCAAAAGTTTTTCTTTAATTTGTGGGTGGGGGAAGTTAAGCGTTAAATTACTTTGGATATGTCTTTTTGAGACACACTGTATTTATGATGTGTTTGATTGATGATGTCTGAAACGGAAAAATACAGATGTAATATTAGCAATCAATATTGATCAAGTCCTTACGAATTTAATTTCAGCGAAAAGACTGCTTTAATGTCTTTCAAGTGATTTCAATTTTATAGAAATTGAAGAAGTGGAACAGGAGCTTCATAAATCTCATCAAGATTTTAATGGTCTTCTACAATTTGTTTATTAATTGTTTTTTTATAGTTTGCTGTATAACTTCTGTTTCATATTTTCATTTTCTATAAAGATTGCACCACTTGAAAGATAATAAAGCAGGATTTAATATATAAGGATACGATCAATGTTAATTGTAAAAAATTCCATTTACTTTTTCAGTTTCCAACATTTTTGAAACACACTGCACATATGTTTTTCGATACTAGAACAATTATCATGACACACGTCGTCATAGTATACTACTTACTGTCACAAAATAGCACAAATCATGTCTGAAAAGTCTTCTTTTTCAGTTCTCCAGCTTTTTCAAAGAATTCTGGACTTTATGATCAATCCACTGCCAAATAGTTGTATGACCTTTCCTTAAACTAGTTAATTAGTCTATTATTTTTGTTAAATCACAAATAGCGGCGTTTGTCAAAAGAGGCACATTGATGGAGTGTCCGTACGGCACTTCGAGTGGAAAAAAATTACCTTTCTCGCAAATCCCGTACGACACTGATTGCAAACGAGGCAAGGTATGCGAAAATTAATCTCTTGAAAGGTGTTTTGCCACGGTAATTTAGCTATGAATCCTGAATATTTTTCCTAATCTTCCTTTTTCTCTTACAGTTAGGAGATTCTTTGGGTGAAAAGTGAAAGAGAAGATTGAAATCTAACCAAAAAAATTGCCGAAAACTAGTCTAGCACGGCAATTTCCTGACGGAAAAGAAAAACTTTTCTTTTTTGCCCGTACGGGTCTCTCCTCCGCTGTTATTATTCTTCTTTGCGCGTCTGTTCTCGTGTTACGAAAAAAATTTAAGTCCGATTGAAAAAAATATATTAAAAATATTTGAAGTCTAATCGTAAGTCTCCTTTTTTTCACGGTCCAGTATCGATGTTCTTGTAATTTTTTGGATAAAGCCAGACGGAACAGCTGCCTTGGGCAACATATCTAATGAAGGTGGTCCTTTATTAAACTGGTCGATTGTTCTTGTAGCATTGCCTATTTGGTGTGTAGACGATAGTGTCATGTTAAACATACACGAATGTTCCGTTACTTTGTGAAATACGATTGAGGTACTATAGAAAGGACATGCTTTCCGTTTATTATAAAACCAAAATTGGTATTTGTCAGTTGGCACGTAGAAGAAAATTTTTTCATCTTTGGCGCGCTGTACTAGGATACCAATATAAACATCATCGATCTTATAGGGGTTAGACCAATCATAAAGCGGGATGATTTTTTCGATAATGGTACGCGACAGGATGAAACCACCGCCACTGCAATATGGCGGGTATGTTTCGACAGGCCATTCATTATAGTCAACAAAATATTTACTTGTGCGGTCTCGGTTCACGACAGCTTCCATGTTCATGTCACCTGCGAACAAATTGTCTACATTACCAACCCATGCATTTTCAAGTAAAAACGTCATAGCATTAGGAATATTAACAAAGACATCATCGTCAACTTTGAAGAGATACGTATTGTTGCAATTTTCCGCGCTCCATTGAAACGCCGCCATGACACGGCGTGTTAAGTCGTAAAAGTCTTCTTGGCGATTGATAATCAATAAATCACCGTGTTCACGAGATTCTGCTTGTGTCTTGTCAATGGCATTTTTATTTTTTCCTGTACCGACCGAAAAGTAAACATCATATGTTATATTTGCGACGTTTAAAAGTCTCTTGAATTTGTCTTTGTTACCCCAAGTTTGTCGTATGGATTGCCTTCTGTTAAAGTTGGATGAGTGTGATGTTACAATAAACAGAACAAACGGATCACTGCATTTCTTGATATCTTTAAGGTTAGTTACACGTGCTTTATCATCATGCGCATGCGTATTAGATTGAGTGTTCAATTTTAAAATGCTGTCTACTTTCTGTGTAAGGTTAGCCACGGTTTTCAGTAGAGTTTTCAAACTAATATTATCTATCGCTTCTTGTTTACCTTTTTCTCGCTCGCTTTCCTGTAAGCGTTTTCTGATAGCGATTTCTCGTTGTCTCATACTCGAAATTTTGTTTTCGTAGTTTTCCAATCTTCGTTGTAAGGCTTTAACATCGTCGTGGACATATCGTTGATACACGTAACCTGTCTTTTCTTCATGTCTTTCAAATCGCAAGCTAATCTCCTTCTCTGGTGAATGACCTAGCAGCAACAACAATAGGATGTAACCAGAAACCAACAACCCAAATGCGAGCACGATAAGCACACGAGAGCTTGCAGAAGAGATTGATACAAAATTCCGTTTGTTAATCATCTTCGCGCAGTGGTCGCAATGATTCTTTCAAATATTTGACGACACTTTAACTTTAGGAACGTCTTTGAAACAATTTCGACTGAAATTTCAACTTAAGTATGTCCTATGTACCCAAGAATAATAATAGTAATTTCCGATTTCGTGATAATTATAATTGTCATTAATTGTTTTTGATGTAATGTCGTTGTCAAGCAATTATGTTTCTGTTTCCACTTAGTCATACCTTTCTTGTAAACAATGTAAAATGTTTTGCGGGTAATCAAGGGATTCAAACAAAACCACAGAATGTTTCTGATTTTTTAAATTAATAGCTATCACCCTCAGGCCTATACAATAGGGTAAAAAATTGGACGATAGAAGTTCGGGTAGTTACACAGCGAAACACAACTCAAGATGGATATGGATAAAGACTACACGTATTTTTTTTACAAAAACGTCTAAATTTCATCTGAGGTTGGATGTACTTATTTTCTGACTTTCTTTCAGCCTCAAACATTCTTATTGACGGTTTTATAAGAAATTCAAATAAAAGGCTTTATCCTTATACTCGCAAGCTCGGTCTGTACTTTGGTTGCGGGCAATATTTCGCCGTACAGACCTCCCGAAACAGTTATTAATCCATAAATATTGGCCCGTTGGTAAGGATATCTAAACAAATCAAATTCTTCAATTTAGTCATATTAACCGGCTCGACGTCAGACCAGTTAATAAGGGAAAGTATTGGCCCGTCGGTAAGGATATCTAAACCAAAAAATAATTCAATTGATTCATATTAACCGGCTCGACGTCAGACCAGTTAATAACTGTTATATCTATATTTTTAGTTGTAAGATGAATATCATTTGTCATTTTGCTTTGTTTGTTTTCGCGGGCATCCATGTCACATGGAAACCAAGGTTAAGGAGGGGGGGGGGGGGGGGGGCTTTAAGAAAAGACAGCAGGTGTTAAT
>JAUBWS010082665.1:1328-12396 GCA_032270445.1 Darlingtonia californica
AACTAGCACATCCGTGAACCATATTTTAATCTTTCCAGATTACCTGATATTTCTTTTTCGAAAGGTTAAAAAACATCTTTTTATTAATTAATTTTTATGTATTTTGAAAATTGTTTTTAAATCCCATTCAAGAAATGATTTAGTTCCAAATTTAGAGAAGGAAACCCATCTCTGACGTAGATCAACCGACTGCTTTGGCCAGAGAAATTGAAAACAATGTAATACAATCTGTGAGAAAACTTACTAGAGCCAGTCTTTTCCATACAATTTCTAAGCTGACAAATTTACTAGAAAGGTTTTCGGTAATTCAATATATGTACATTATCAAAATATTATCCTCTAACTTTCATACATGACAAGGCAAGAAAATGTTTATGAATCATTCTATAAAATCTGTTTGCATACTACATTTTTAAGCATCTTATTCTGTCTGTTATTAGTTACACCCCAAATAAATTTCTAACCAGGGAATTTTCTTTATATACCTTATAAAATTTTTTGAGGGGCAAGGTATGCTTTATAAAAAATACATAAAAAAGAAAGGGAATTAAGCATAATCAATACTGAATTCCTTGATGATATATTTTATCACTGTCAAATGTAATTTTGAGAATTGATAATAAAAGTTTTTATTAAAAACAACCACCTTTTATCAATAAGCATAAATTGAATAAGTTCAAGTTTTAGGCTCAAACAAATTGAAACTATTTGCTATCTTCCTATTCAGCCCTTTTACTTTTCTATTTAGAAAACTAATCTTTTTATAAAAAACTTCTCTCTCTCAAAAGCTTCATTTCTTCAAATTTTACAAATCAATAATTTGAATTAGATAAAAGTTATTGAAAATAAAATTGCTTTCTGTTTTTTTTGTCATGTCAGGAAAAGCAGCATTAAATATTAAGCATTAAACTATTGATTTGTTTAGATGAACTCCAACTCCACATGAACTTTAACTTTCTGTATTTTCTTAAATAGAAGAGTTCAAAAGAAATTACAAAAGATTCACTTGTAGACTAGACTATTGAAAGGTTGTGCTGATGGTAGTTTAGAGATACACATGCAACTTATGGAAAACAGAAAACGTGTCTTCCTATCAATTATCACTTCCTCGTTTAACATCAGTTTGAAACTTATATCAGTTCTAGGTAACTGACATAAGTTTCAAACTCAGCTTACAAACTCTATACATGTTGCTAAAAGCACACTACTCGTAACACCGTGGTGGTTTAATGGTCAGCAAGCTTGACCTCGTGATCATAGATTTGGTGGTTCAAATCCAACTCAGGTCAATTTTTTTTTTAATTTCAGCAAGTTTAAAATAAATTCAAATATTTTGTGGTATTTAGGTTAAAGATGTAAAGCATCTCAAAACATACAAAAAACCTAGGGTTTCTTGTCACTTTGAATCAAATTTGGGAAGGCCACAAGTAAAATAATCAAGTATTTTTGGGATCAATCTCAGTATAAGCTTGCCGATAGTGCAACCAACTTAGCAACTTTGCAATCTTTAAAAGCTTATAGCTCTAACATTATTCATGAGCTGCAAAGATAGGATAGGATACATAATGAAGCCTCAGCAGACAGACTGAGCATGCGCGGTTTCATTAACGGTTAAACCCTCCTGAAACATTGATAAAGGTGAGGTTTTATTTTATTTTAGACAGAAATTACACTTTCAGTTTCTCTGAATTTGAAAAAAATGACCTGAGTTGGATTTAAACCACCAAACATATGGTCACGAGTCAAGCTCGCTAACCATTAGACCACATATGGTCACGAGTCAAGCTTGCTAACCATTAGACCACCGCGGCGTTACAAGAAGTGTGATTTCAACAACATGTAGAGAGTTTGTAAGCTGAGTTTGAAACTTATGTCAATTACCTAGAACTTATATAAGTTTCAAAATGATGATAAACGAGGAAGTGATAATTGATATGAAGAAACGTTAGAAATAAATTAATTCTAATGTATTAACCTAAAAATCAAGCAAAGTTTCATATTATGCAGCATATTATTAAAAAAAAGTCAACTTACTTCATAGAAAACACCATCCTCAAAGGGTCGAAAACATTGAGCACAACTAAAAGTAACAAAAACTTTAAATATATATATACCATTTTGAACTCAATGTATTCAAATTTAGGACAAAATGATGAGATTAATACACTAGAAACACCCTGATGTACAGTATCATGGTCATAAATACCAAGACTTGATAAACAGAATTGAATATATATAACAAGCATCAACCATTATTCCAGCATGAAAAATAGTATGTGTTATCCCCCTGATGAGAGGAGATAGAATTTCAAAATAAACATTTTTTGTTCCAAGGGAGGGGGAGAGAATAGCCAAAATAGTGCTGTGTGAGGCTCCTTGATAAATCCTCCAAGCAGGGAAGACCAGAGATTTAGTGCGAACAAACTCCTGGTTGGTAAAATTGGATGATATTTTGGCTGCTCTGCTCAATTTTAATTGATTGTGTCATTTACATTTTTAGCACTACATGCCCAGTAAGTGTAAGGGATAACATGAAGTTTCTTTGTAGTCTAACACATCATTGCCAATTTTGGTTAAGGATTTTTGTGTTAAAAATTTATCTAGTTCAGCTTCATTTGTCATAGCCTCAAAACTGCATAAGGATGCTCTTTGTTTAAACAGTGATTTGGTAGTATATTATTGTGGAAATAAAATGTTGGGCCTAACTACCTTAAAAAGAGTGCCTCAATCTGGTGTCATTTGTTTTGAAGTGAGGTCATTCATTTGAGCTACTTCCCTGTTTGGGTAAAGTGCTGTACTGCCAAAGGTGAATTTTCACAAATCCCACTGCTGCACCAACTCAGTATGGTCCAACCATAATAGGGCCAAAATTGCAGTATACTAAGACTACTGGGTGAACCAAAAAAAAGTTAGCTTGTTTAATTATTAATAAAACAGGGCTGCAAAAAAGCATGGGTCATCAGAAAATGCCCCAGAGATAAATGTGAATGTCCAATGTTGTATCAGTCACGATGTCTGATAGACTAAAAATAAGGGAGCTGCACCCTGTTTTCAATAAAGCTGATGTGATTTGTTTTTAGCACTACCCTCTCTTTCTCTCTCGTATTTAAGCTTGTTTATTGAAAGAAGTTTCTCTAGTGTTTTACTCAAGCTTAACATTAATCGAATGAACTTTCTTTTGTATTTTACTCAGATTGTAAAAGCTTTGTTTGTTGAATGATTTTTCTTTTCATATTTTATTCCTGATATGCAATCTTCGTCTATGAAATGAACTTTCTCTTATTTTACTTGTAATAAAGCTCCGCCCACATAATTTTTTTTAACTTTTTGCACAGATATCCACTTCAGTTTACTTTTTCTACTGGTCATAAATTGCAGATACATTATTAGATAATGGGTTTTAAAATTAGTCTTTTACTCAAGTTATCTAATCACGAAACATTTGAAATAAAAGTTTCCTAATTAGGCAAATGGCCTAACTGGTTGTTTATGCCAGAATAAGGATTTAGAGATGCTCTTTACGTCATTGCGCCAAAGTTGATTAAATGTCACATTGAATATATTTGGTGAATGGCGCTACATTTCCAGACATAAATATATATATTGATATATATTCTCCGAAAATTTTTAAAAGTGGTAACTGCCAACTGGAAACTATCTCTCAATTTGACTACCCATTTTCCTTAATGAAAACATTTGACAAATAAGCTTACACAAAACAGTTCTCGTGATAAAGTTGTCCATTTGAGTTCACCATTTTCTCCTCATCATCGAAAATTTCATTACAAACGCTGCAACACGGTTGTTGGGAGTTCATCTTGACTGCTTTATGTTTACAAGTATAAAAAGTTTTACCCGAATCTTCGTTTAGATATACTTTTCTTCATTAGCCGTCGACAGATTGAGCTTTCAATACAAACTTAACATAAAAAAATTTGATTTGATTGATTTAAACTGACACAAAAAACATCATCCAACACTGACTGACTGGACAGGTGCAACTGAACACCTTCGATCGACTTCCATCAACAAAAACGCCCATCCCAGCCACATCCCTGTACCGGAAAAAAATACCCAATCGGATAGCTAGAAAATTTTCGGGCGTTAGCCTGATGTCACCTTTGGTCAGTTAAACAGTTAGACCGCCAAAACAAAGAAAATGGTATCCTAGATGTTAATGTTGGTTTCTGGTTTTGTGATGACGCGTAGATCAAACTAATTTTAATGTTGTTGTTTATTTGATTTATTCTATTTTTTTTCCCCAATGGGGGGAGAGGGCATTCAATAATTTTCCTACAATGGGGGGGGGGGGGGGAGTGTCCGACAAAAAACGAACAAGCATTGTTCATGATGTTGCCTTTTTGCAAAAAATAATTGATTTCTTTTTTATAATGGCAAATAAATTACTTACTTACTTACTCATATCTTTGACTTTAAGTGAATAGATAACAAAAAAAGTAAACAATGAAGTAAACGAACACCAAACTGTTTTGAGAATTTAAAACAAAAAATAGAAAATTGACATACCTATTTGAACCCCTCGCAAAAACGTAATTCATATTTTCTGTGCATAAGCATACGTCTTCACACACAGACTTTCGAAATAATCTCTGCCAAAAAGAGACAAAGCTAAAATCAGAAACAGTAGTTTTCAAATTAGTGAATAACAATGATAAAGTGATTTCTAAGTAAGAAATACAGTAAGTGAGAATTTCAACTTCCGTATAAAAGCCATTAAAGCCAGCTCTCTTTCAACATGCTAACACTCAAAGCCCTGATGTTGTTGCTAATCCACCTATAAATACATTGCAAGCTGTATGTTTCCAAGGACCAGTCTTGTTTTCATGAACTCAGGTGAAAAAGCTCATTGCGGGTGAGTGCACATCTGTGCTGGGTCAGAACTAATTCTTCAATACATTTACCCCCCCCCCCCACCACAGCTCCTTGTTCTTCGGATCAATCATACGTCAGGGAAAGATAATTATTTTTTTTTATCTCCTTAATGTATTTATTCAAACACATTGCGGACAAACTAACCAAAAATATAAAAGATCTTCCAAAACTGTATTCATCTGAGTCATGAGACCGGCAATCTATATCTATGTATAATGGTGACATCATGCTCAATATGATAAAATATTTTTGATAGATTGATTCAATAGATGCTATTCATGTTCATGAATAGATTTATAATTTTAATCAAAAAAGTCATGATGTCAAATAATTATTGGTATTTCATTGTCTTTCTAAAACAGCTATGAAATCGCTGTCTCAAGGTTAAGTCTACATCCATTTTCAGGATTGGACAGGAATGGCAATAGATTAGATAGATTCAATAGATGCTATTCATGTTCATGAATAGATTTATAATTTTAATCAAAAAGGTCATGATGTCAAATAATTATTGGTATTTCATTGTCTTTCTAAAACAGCTATAACAGCTATGAAATTGCTGTCTCAAGGTTAAGTCTACATCCATTTTCAGGCTTGGACAGGAATGGCAAGGGTTGCACGCCAGGGTTTTTCTTCCTGTCCAAGCCTGATTTTAAATTCATTAATAGCAATGACATCATAGCTAATATAAGGCCAATTTTTGATGAAATCATTTTAGTTGGTGCTATTGTTTATTCCTGTAATTATTTTTCACAACAAACGTCACTTCTTTGATTTATTTCGCAACAATGCTGCAAGTTTCATTCTGTTCAACAAATTAGATTATTTCCGAGCTCTGACATCACTTTTCTTTGATTTGTTATTTTGCAATACTGCTGCAAGTGTGACAAAATATTATGAAGAGGAAGTAAACGAATTAGAAAATAAGGATCACGATTTTGAAGTTTCGCATGAAGGGCAAGATGATGGAGAAAGAGACGGAATTTTTGATATTTTTCATTTACTGGTTTAGTCTTTATTTAGTATACAATAAAAGGACAAGAAAGACGTTTTTTTATAAGAATTATGCTTATTAAAAAGCGTGTAATTTCCCAGGGCAAGTATGTTTTCCTGGTGTGCTTGGAAGGTAAGTTTTCCTGGTCATATTCCTTTTCGTTAAACTTTTTTCTATTGTTAAAGATTAAGAGGGTGAGGAATCAAATGGAACCATACGTTTTTTAAATTTTATGTTTTTGGTTAAATTTTTACCGTTTGAATAATTTGTTGTTGCTAGTTTTTTTTGTTTGTTTTACTTTGTTTTTTCAAACAAAGACACATATGAAAAACTTCAACCATTCCAACATATTTCATATTTTTTTTGTTTTTCCTTAAAGAATCCAACCATGGAGAACTGAATAAAAAGTAGGGATATATTTATCTTGTCTTTTTTCTTTGTGTGAAAGCTTTTTTTGTGATGTGTTTTCCATTCAAAACAAAAACTGTGAATACAATGCAATGACTTCAATTCAAATATGCTTTTGTTGCCTTATCGTCTTTATTTTATTCTTAATTCTTTTCTTTTTTTAATTTACATAGATGTACTGTATTGGTTTTTCCTGTGTGTGTGTATTATATAATTGTTTTTTAAACACATTTGAGTTTATACTATACAGGCCTCACCAAATTAGGAACAGCAAACCCTAAAATATAGGGCACGTAAAATACAATATGCCGAAATTTTTTTTGAAAATCGGGCGCCTAAAGTCAAATCTCTATTCCGGATTTG
This sequence comes from Darlingtonia californica, assembly GCA_032270445.1. Taxonomy (NCBI): domain Eukaryota; kingdom Viridiplantae; phylum Streptophyta; class Magnoliopsida; order Ericales; family Sarraceniaceae; genus Darlingtonia; species Darlingtonia californica. Next base: position 7,987 of record JAUBWS010082665.1, read on the forward strand.
TATTATTCTGCAATCATTACATTTTTACTAAACTTTCTAGAATAATATTACACCTTCATATTCATCTCTAAATGTTCTTTCTTTTTGAAAAAACACATCATTTTCCTCCTTGGAGGCTGCATTGAGGTCAAGTCCTAGACAGATACCATAAATATAGACAATTAAAAAAAAAATTCATTTCCTTTGCTTTTTTTAGCTTCTTAGTTCTTAGTATTTTCTCGCTCAATCAGGTTTTATTTTAGGCTTTCTGACTAAAGCTGTCTTTCTGAGAGCTTAATTTTAACAAAACTTCATATAGATGTTTTTTTAGTATAGTCTTCCACAATTGCACATTAAATATTTCATTCTCTAGTTGAGGAATCAAATTAAAATTCTGACAGGAGCAAGATATTGACAAAAGGAATTAGAATAAAGGTTTTTTTTTATAAGAATGGTGTATTTTTATTTCAAAATTAATAATCTTAATCTTTTGGCTAAAATCTTCCTAACTCTTGGTATATTCTTAGGGTAACTAGTAATTTTATTTCTATTTCAAATTCAATATCAACTGTCTTTCTATTATCGTTCAATTACCATTATCTTCGATAAACAATGTTTTTGTTTGAAACACAATGAAAAATGATGAGTATAAAAAAGATGTAAGATGAATATTCTTAAAAAAGTAAACTTACCTGCATCAGCAAAAATTCAAGATATTCTTATGCATATACTCTTAGGGCATTCTTAATTCTTTTGTCCAATTTCAGCCTTGATATTCTTATAGAGTATATTCTTATAAAAAAAAGCGTGTATGACAAGTTTAACTTGGCCACCTGCTGTGTGCGTTTTTCACAGAAGGGTCTGTAAATAACAACCTGTGTATTTTACAGATCCGGTCTGTACATAAAAAAATTTTCAATATCTTTTAAGTTATCTATTTAATCAGTCAAGTTCAAAATTTGACAGGATCAAAGTATTTACTTAGGGAAATCAAAAATAAATTACATTGAATTTCAGGCCTCTTAGGTAGCATAAAAATGGCATAAAATTTTGTGAGTAGCATAAATTTTTGAAAATTGGCATGAAATTTTAAAATTATGTATTTCATCTAGAACGTTTTAATTGCTATTGTAGAGTAAAATTAATGACAGGAATATTGCAAGGCAGCTTTAACTGTTTAATAATATTCTTTACCTGAAACTGCTGTACATATACAGACATGAGTAGAATAGAATTTTTTATTATTTTCCAATGTGTCTGAAATTCTATTGGAACCTTCTTTGACATTCGAACCTTCAAATTTTTTCAAAAAATTAGCATTAAATGGCATAAAATTCATAAAAGAATTGGATATTTTTGCTGGGAGGCCTGAACTATAGAATATAAAAAAATGTTCCAGGAGATTCGCAATTTTGTCAAATAAAACATTTTTTGTTTACTAAAAATGACTCAAAATTTGCAGACTGTGAACCCTTAAAATTCGATCACTGACTTTTTTAAATACTGCTAGGAATAATATTTACAGATTATACCATGCAATTAACTAAAATTTGGTATGGTAACACTTGCAAGCTATGTTACATGTGCGATTTGTAGCACATGCACTCCGTTATTCCCTGCAGGGTATGCAATGACAGTCCTGCCTTCCGGGGAAACATGCAGAATTAACAGTGCTTGGCAAAATTCACTACCAAAGGCCTTGCAAGGGATTCTAAACCATTCAAGGGACCAGTGCCGTAGCCATTCTTCCACAGTATTAAATGTTTTTAAACATTTCCTCGCGGGGACTGATTTGTGTGTCATGTACCGGTTGACCTTTCTTTGAAACTCTTAAATGAAAGAAATTGATCTCAATGTGCAAGCAGATCTTATTTTTGACGTTATTAGTTGTAACATAAAACATTTGCAAGTGCGATGTGGTTTGAATTGTTTACCACATAATGTTTAATCTAGAGAGAGAAAATATAGAAAAATTTTCAACCATTTTGAAACAGTAATCTAAAATTTACCTAGCAAAGGTTTATCGGCCTAGATTAGAGCCTGTTTAATACTGATTCTGCCTTGAAAACCCTTCATGTATTTAATATGATTTTTTATTTATTTAGAAGACCGAAAACCTAAAAAAAATATGGACATCATTCAAATGAAGTCAACTTCTGAATACACTGAAGAAGCTATGGAGAAAGTAAATGAAACAGAGTTGGCGTGTTGTCGAAGTAAGTGTTTTCAACCTGTGCGTAACATGTTTTTTCTTGACGCAAGGCTGTGATAGTTTCATGTTTTGTTTTTGTTTTTTTACTCTAGTCATCAAGCAATAAACAAAATAATACAGATATAGAAAACCAGACATTAGTCACTAGTACTAGAACCAGGGAGTAGGTACTAAGTTATTGAAGTCAGTGCCTGGTAGATAATTGTAAATGACTTGTTAAGTATTGATAAGGGTTGTCTAATGACATAAATGAATTCTGTTCTAATCATAGCACCAAAATCAGTGATGTTCCACAGGAAGGAGGAGGCAAAATTACCAATAGTTAATTTGTTAACTAGTAGATTTGTTAGTGTTGACTAAATTACCTATAACGAAGTAAACTGTTAGATTGTCACTTAATTCACTGGTATAAACAGTAATTTGACCATTGAAATTATTCAAGCTCTCTTTTCCTGTGGAACAACACAAATGTTGCTTTTATGCGGTTATGCTGATCATTGAAATTCATACAACTACCCTCCACTGTTGCATATTTAATATCACTTAGGGAGCATTCAAGTATGATGTCCACAAAAAAGTTCCAATTTTAAAACTTACCTACCCCCTGTTCACAAGCTTCCACATCAAGGCTACCTACCTTTTTTTGTATTGTCACAATGGATTTTGAAATACGACGTCTTGGACGTCTACACACTGAAACAAACTCCCCACCCAACCCCTCGTTTTACCCAAAGAACATCCGCAATTTAAGCTTATTTTTTTCAACGTATGTGAACAGTTGCAACTCACTGAACACAACGATAACAAACACAACGTCAGTGATGATTATTCCAACACAGATACGGTTGAAGTGTACACTACACAACCAGTAACTCACATTATCTACATAAACTCCACTGGTTAACTATTGTATCTACTAATTATTTACAGCCTAAGAGAGAGGGGGATGTTTATACATCAACAGCAGTCGCTATATAAGGTTTCACGCGTTGCAACTAGCTTTTAAAGGAAAAAAAATCGTCCAAAAAAGTCACGATAATGGCTAGATGAGGTGACTTAACGAACCTTTCAACGAGTCTCTTTGGATTAAACTTTGCAAATTTTTGTTTTAAAATATCTCACGAAACAAAATTTCTTGATTAAAACCAAAACCGGTGTATATTCATCATTGTCTCTCCTGGAAAGTTCCTACGATAGTAATGTAGGTGTCTTTTTCGTAAGGCTTTTTGTTACCCCCTCTCTCCATTTTGATACGTGTAGGTATAGACTATAAGGTATAGACTAAGACCAGCTCTTTTTAAACAAAAGAAATTATTCACTAAGGGGCATTCTAGAGACTTAAACTGTACTTTATTAAGCCCTTTTAGAATTTTTTCTAGCATGTACTTATGTAATTTGATAGTACTCAACATAGGCATTGCATTCAGTGCTAAGCACTTCCATTACTAGATTAATGAATATCTACTTCTTTGCATAATCAAAAACATAAACTTTGTAAATTACGAACGAAACTTTGACATACTTTTATGACAAAATTTAAAATCTTTCAGAAGCTTCGCCCCTATATAGCTATTTATCAACCATACTGAATGCCAAATTTTTTTCCAAAAGAAATAGTATAATCCTTTGTTATAAATTCAACACTAAGAATTTACTGGCTTATACGAAGGTTCAAATATAGTGGGCATAATTTGATCGATCTGATATACATTTCCAATTTCTTTTCTAGATATGCAGAAAAGCCAAGAACTCCTCGATCAATTTGATAAAGAGAGTAGTGACTTTGAAGCACTTGGAATACGTTTATCAACACATTTTGAAAGTATAGCCCATACAGAGGACCTCATTCTTCCACAGGAGGTAAGACATTTTTATCGAAAAAATTTCAACTTGGATTTCTGGGAATATATAGGATAAAAAAATTTACTTTTTTATCTATATATATTTTTTTGATTTTGATGCTTTTATGCTCACAAACATTTCTTTTAATATTAATACCATCTGAATTGTCGATTATGTATACTTAAAGAAAATGAATGTGTATAAGTATAATCAGTGCTGTTGATACGCTGACACTTGTGAAAAAACAACACTATTTAACAAAAGAATCTTTTCCATTTTTTTAACTACTATTTCAGTTGAGATTAACCATATTTGGATAAAACTTAGACAATACGAATTTCGTGAATAATTTAGAAAACAATAAAAATAATTAAGCA
>JAUBWS010082687.1:0-12392 GCA_032270445.1 Darlingtonia californica
AAACTAAAGGGTTTTAGTTGATAAAAGATACAACATAATAGAATAAACGAAAAAATCATTCATATAGGATTTTTTGTCAAGGGGGGGGGGGGGCAATGCTACGGGCCTGACATAAACATTTCTATTTCTTGTGATTCTCACCGAGGCGATTCGGGACCCTATCTCCAGAAGCATTCAACGAGCGCAAAAATAAAAAATATCTGTTCTTTTTTTCCAGGAAGGTCATTTTGGCAAGGAATCTAGCCAAAGACAAATGGTCTCAGAACACCTCAAAAAATCTAGGAAACTAAAATTTTTCTCCAAAAAAGTAAAAGTCCAGGATGCAAAAACACAAAGTATATGTTCTTTTTATCCAGGAAATGTAAACATAGTCTAGCAGAGATCAAATCGTCTCCGAACACGTGATTATCTTCAAACACGAACACGTTCTCTCCAAAAAACCAGAATTTTAGATCGAAAAGATAAAAAAATATGTTCTTTTTTTCCAGGAAAGCCAAAAAGTCTAGCAGCCATTAAATGGTCTCAGAACACATCCATATTTTCCAGCAAAGTAGTTTCGAAATGTTCACCGAACACATGCAAATTTCTAGGGAAAGCATGCCTTCCGAACAGATATTTTGCAAAAATGGCTCGTTGGCAGCTTTCGTATCTCAACAACGATTACATTTTATGTAAAAAAAATACATATTTGTTATCAGAAAAAGATTGAGGTTGTGTCTTGCCAAATAGCCAAATATCAGCCAAAAGCTCATTTTTTTCCTTTTCATATTGCCTCTTCAATTTCAAAGAAATAAGTTCATATTTAACACAATGATGATCCACTCAAAACAATCTTTCTTACGAGGGGTTATTTGGTCAAATCCGTCTAGTAAGAATCAGTCAAAATATATACCAAGGTCACATTGTTTTGATTATAATAGCTGTCCCGTTTTGTAATAATTTGTCTCGTAAAAGCAATGTAAAATAAACACCAAAACAAGTTAAACACTCAAAAATTGTGAATGGTTAAATCCAACTCCCCCCTCCCCTGGGATTTTGCAAACCTGAAAGGCCAGGGAAACACGGAGCTAACGTTGTTACAGAGTATGGCAAAAAATTATTAAGCAGCAGTGAAACAGCTTTTTTATTACAAAATGAAACACGAGAAAAAAATTACAAAGTCCAAAAAGCCCTAAAATTACAGTGGGGAAAAATCTACGACAAAGTCTTAATGGAAAACAAAACAACTTGAAAAGCAACGTCCACAAATTTTAAATAAACAACTAAGTTTACTTTGCACACATTATCTAAGAAAAAACGGTTATTTATGGCCCTGATAAAGCTGTGTTACATTCTTTATAGCAGAGGTGCTTTTTCAGAGTTCTTGCTCTTGAAACATGAAGTCAAACACATGATGAGAAAGAATATAATTTGCTAATAAAAGAATTTCCTTTTTCTGACACTGGGTTGGAAAATGTCACTTTAATCAAGTACTTTTTGGACAGAAAGTAATCACAAAAGTCTTTCTCCTGTCCAGAGTTAATACAGGGTGTCGCAGAAAAAAAAGGTACTCAATTATTAAACTGACATACAGGAAAGTTATTTTATAAATAAGCGTACCATTTACACTATTCCCAAGGCGAAAAGGGGCAATTAGCACAAACATCTGCAATCTTAGCATTAAAAAGTTTAAACAGTTTTAGTGTTGTCTTATAATTTAATACAAAATAGTTTTGCGTTTTTTATCAACTTTTTCAATTAGACTTTAGGGAATAAATATTGCGATTGATACGCTTTATTCTTTTTGCGAAGCTTGATATAATTGTGCTATAAAGTAAATGGCCATTTAAGAAAATATTTTTTATACACTGAATGTCTGTTCAATTAACTGGTAGTATTTTTTCTGGGGCACCCTGTAACTTTCACAGCCACATAAAATGGTTTTTTCGAATTATTTTTTCTGTTAAAAAGCATTAAAAATTTAAATCTCCTGACAATACAGTACATAATAGCGACAATAAAAAATATAAAAGGTCACATCAAAATGAACGCCCACATCCTGGATTAAAAACTTTTCAATAATCATTAGAAAAAATAGTTTATTCCACAAATGAAAACATAGAAACTGCATAACTAACATACAAACAAATATTTTTCCAAAGTTTAGGGCTTTTTTGAAGAATACATTTCAATGAAATTGGAACAAATTTATTTTTAAAATCAATTCAGGTGAAGACGACTAATGAGATGACGTAAGCATCACATATTCAAGCCACAGCTATAATTCTAAATTTGAAATACAAAACCTCATTTATTATGATTCGTTAGAAGATGTGACATTCATTAGACAAATCGATTTTGTGTGTGGTTTTCAAATCAATGAAATTGATACTTTCTCCAAATCATGTCAATAGGGTATTTGATTCTGACAGGCTTTGCCTGTGTCACAAGTGTTTCAGGTATTATAAAAAAAAGACTCTTAAAGGTATTCATTGTGAAGAAAAGCTACTGTATTAATCAATCAATCAATCAATCAATCAATCAATCAATCAATCAATCAATCAATCAATCAATCAATCAAACATCCAACAAACAATGAATGAATGAATGAATCGAACAAATACCCAACAAACCAATAAACCACTCAATCAATCAATCAATCAATCAATTGATCAAAAATATGGGACTTAGATCCGCAGAACAGCCCCTGCAAAATTATCTAATTTCATTTGCAAACAAATGTTTTTCAGATCATCAGATCATCAGAAGCGAAAATAGCATAATTTTTATTTAGACAAAATACAGCAAATTTCATATTGATTTTAGCCCATTGCTAAATTTTGATTTTAAGAGATGACATGATCGAGAGAATTATAGATAGAACAATAACAAAGCTGCTAGAAATAGACGTGTATAAATTCAGGAACCTTAATTATTCTGTAAAATCTGTATCAGGCATATAAAAACTGACTGTCCATGGAAAACAGCACATACTTGATGTCAAAGATCTATCCATGAGACCTTAATAAGAATGTAAAATTACATAATACTTGCTTCCAAAATAAGATTTGAATAGGACATAACACGTCAGTCAATAAGACTATTTTTATAAATAAAATAAAATAAACAAAAACACACAGCACAACAATCTTTTTGGGGGAGGGAGAGGGAAAGTGGTTGCGTTTTTTTTTTAGAATATAATATCTTTAACCATTCAAAGGAAAGGAGCGTGTATAAGTAGAATATGTGTCCTATAAATAGAAATGACCTCCTCCGCAGACATTTTTTATGATTTTGAGAAGTAAACAAGTAAATTATGGTTGGCTTTATGTCCCCTTTTCCCATAGACCGTCACACATGGACCCTATGGCGTTACTTAAACCTAAAACAAATTTTTCCAGTATTTCAATTTAATGAAAACTCACATTACTCATGATAACATTTTAAAGTTAGGGCGAAAACTAGCAGGTTTGGTTTGTCAAAGATTATTCTAGTCTATCATTGAACAGGATTTTGTATTAAGCCTTTAAGTGCCGGTATGTTAAAATATTGAGAAAAACCGATACGGTGGAGTGTTTTCTATTTAAACAGCACGCAATCCTGCGTGTCGTTTAATAAGAAAAACACTCCACCGCATAGGGTTTTCCTGCAAAAACAGTCATCGGCACTTAAAGGGTTAATACGAAATCCTGTTCAATAATGGACTGGAATAATCTTTGACAAACCAAACCTGCTAGTTTTCGCCCTAACTTTAAAATGTTATCATGAGTAATGTGAGTTTTCATTAAAATGAAAGACTGGAAAAGTTTGTTTTAGGTATAAGTATTAAGTCGATAGGACGATATCCTAATGATGGTGACAGTTCCTTCTTTAAAATTCTTGCTGAAGAATGGAATGCGTATACAGAGGTGGATCCAGGGGATTGCAATTTTCGCCAGTTCCGAACATTCAAAATATCCGTATAAACATTCCCTTGCAATGAAACACTAAAACCGTTGATAAATAAACATAATATCTATCAGCTATTCTTGCACTAGCTTGAGAGAAAAAAAACCCAGAAAACATGTAAAAATATGTTTGCTGTTAGTGCTAAAAACAAATCGCGGTTTTATTGAAAACTTCGCAAAAAAATTGCGTCTATGGTGGACTTTTTTTGTCAAATGACGAATATTTTAGCAGACCGTTTAAATTATTTTTTTATTATAGGAATTGTGTAAGGTAAAATGATAATCACACTACTTTTTCTACTTGATGAAAAATTACTAATGGTGAAAACCATTTAAAAAATAAAGCACTCTGTGACAAGATATTCAAAAAAGAAAATTCATCATCCAATCAAAAATTGGTACCCTGATCGAGAACATTCCCATACTGAATGTTTTATAGCATTCATAAGTGCACTACTTATTCACAACATAGATCCAAATAAATGTATATTACAATAGCTGTATTTGGTTAGTGTTTGTCTGCACGAGAAATGGCAGTCTAGGCTATTGAAAAAAATTCAATATGCCAATCAAATGTGGGTTGTGTATATACATTTTTTGCTTAAAATCAATGTTTGGCAGGCACTGCGTTAGATTTTCATTACAAATATTTGATAGATTATTGCATTGTAAATTTACAGGGATTATATCTCAGGATCTATTGGGAATTTTAGCCTTCTTTCGGTCCAGTGGGATTAGCAAATATTTTGACAAAAGTTTGTGGGTGGGTTGATAAATTTCGCCCCTTATGACCTCATCAAATTCTAAACTATCTTTCAATATATATCTCTAGATTGTTATTGTTGTGAATCACATGGGCCATAAATCAATAGGAAAACATAAAGTTAATTTTCGATAAGGGTTTTGGGGTATTTTCGAACTCCCTATGACATCATAAAACAGTAAATTTCCAATATCTCAAAATTGAGAAATGCCATAAAAATGGATGGATAGATAATTTGACGGGCAACATTTTGATAATGAACTTGGAGGCAATGAAGCTAAATGGGTCATTAGCTTGTAATACTGACGCCATATTAAATTTTACAGCTTGCATGCACTGTGGAATTTATCAGCTAGTCTATATAATAATAATAATCTGGTCAGTGTGCATGCATGATGAATATTGGGCGATCTAGCTGATGGGAAATACAGTATTCAACACACAGGACAGGGGGGTCATGTGTATTCAATTTTTTTTAAACCAATAATAATCCAATTATGAAAATATTAAGTCAACTGTCGGGCCTGTTCTAAGGGAAAATGGTAAATTTTCCATAAATCATATTTATAAATAGATAATTTGACAGGCATCATTTTGATAAATTTCACAGTCAAGTAAGTTATCATGCCATAAAACTTTGAAGCAGCTTCTTCAAGCTTAGATTGCGTGCACTGAAGGCTTTTCAGCTAGTAATACCAGAATCCAAGGAAAATCTAAGCCAGATATTGATTTTGAAGTGTTTGTTTTTGCGCCATTGGGATTTCTCAACATAGCAATTTACACATTTTGATGCTGTCAAAACATCCTTTTAATTCAAAATACTTCTCTATTCTCACATGCCAATTCACTAAATTAACTTAGAAATATACGCTGGATATAATCTGGTGTATACAGCGCCATTTCCAGACTTAAGTGATAACATAATGCTTGATATCTATTTTAGAGAAGCAACCACAAAGATTTGAAAAATGGAAAAATTTATTATTAAGTATTATTAACTTGCTGCTGAAATTTTATAAAGATTTGCGTGTTAAATTTTCTCAGCTAGACTTTAGAATAACCTTTGCAAAATTTCTTTCTCAAATCAAGTGGCTTCATGGCTTTGCAGTAAGATGTCCTCCTGATGTCGTTCCACTATGAAAGATACCATTAAATATGGTGTTAATATTTTAAATCTAACATCATATTACAAGTTTCATATTTGGTACAAGACAGTAGTTGGAAAATGTCGCACAATTGCCAACTTGTTGTTAACTTGAGGTTGAAGTTTCCCAGGGGCAGTGTACGTTTAAAGTTTTTGTTTTTCGCTTACAAGTATCATAGACTGTCTAGGGCTGCTGTAATTTCTAGTTTCTAAAGAGTATAAGTTCAATAGGCTGTTTAATACCGTTTCCACTTTTAGCTTCTAAGTGCTGTAGGCTGTGTAGGTTAATTTCCCGTAAAACCAAAATAAATCAAAATAACTTTCAATCAATCATTGGGAAAATTGGTAGTAAAAATGTATACAATTTAGGTATTGGTAAATTCTCTTTCAATTCAGAAGGGAATTCCCCATACACTACCAAGGTGAAAAATGTTGATTTGCACCACTGTAAACACCGAGTCTCATGATTCAGCTGTAAACAAAATACAGTCTACGGTAAACTAAAATAGCTTACGGTAAACATTTTTATTTACCTTCAACAAAAATTAATTGACGGTAAATAAAATGGTTGATGGTAAATTTAAGCTAATTTATGCTCACAGTAAACATCTTTAAAATAGAATGCTGAGCTTTCTTCTGATGTCATTTAAAAAAGAAACCTTTGAAGTGTTTACCGTAAACATTATTAGTTTACCGCAAGCAATTGTGATTTACCGTAAACATTTTTATTTACCGCGAGCAATTTTCATTTACCGTAAACATTCTTACCTTGAGCAATTTTCATTTACTGTAACCATTTTTTGTTTACTGTTTATTAGTAGTCTTTCTAATTTTTTGTCGAGCAACTCCCGTTGACTTCTCATAGAAAATAAAATATATTTTCATTATTCTACTGGCTTCTTTCTACTTTTTTTCTTCTTTTTTATTTAGGTAAATATAGTTCATCAAATGATTCAAGAAAGGAAAGGAATAGCTTGAAGGCAGAAAGGTACACGCATTATAATTTTTATACTTGTCTTCTTCAAAAGGAAGAAATAAAAAACGAAAGTTCTCTTTTAATCAAAAAGTTAGCTTTAACTCTAGCTTAGTTTGCTATAGTTATCTATAGTTAGACTTCCTGATTTATTATTTATTATTTGAAGAAAACCAGATGTTTATGTTATGTTTTTTTTAGTTATATTTGTTTTAGTTAAACAGATAACAAAAGCAAATTAAGCTAGAGTCAAAGCCCACGTTTTAATTAAAAGAGCAATTTCCTTTTCTATTTGTTCCTTTTGAATGAGATAAAGTATAAAAATTGTAATACGTGTACCTTTCTGTGTTTAAGTTATTCCTTGCCTTTCTTCAGTCTTCTCATTCTGAGGAGCGCGATCGCGCTCGCGCTCCCTGTCGCGCTCCTCGATCTTGATAAGGAGTGCGATTAATTGCGCTCCTCGATTTTAAGATTGAAAGATTTTCCAGTGTAAAAACTTGTGTTTATTTCAAAATAACATAGCTGTTGTAGCGGCATTTCTTTTTTGTGTGAAGTTAAATAACTCATGATATAATTTATGCAATAAATCTACCAATATTGACGTATTTAATTCTAAGAAAAACATAAACGAGGAGCGCGATTTATCGCGCTCACACTGTTTTACAGAATGAGAAGACTGTTTCTTGAATCTTTTGATGAAATTTTTGCCTAAACAAAAAAGACAAAAGCAGAATGAAGCCGGTAGAATAATGAAAATGTATTTCATTTTCTATAGAAAGTCAACGGGAATTGCTCAACGGCAAATAAGAAAGTCTACAGTAAACAAAAAGTGCTCACGGTGAATAAAAAATGTTTACGGTAAAGTGAAATTACTCACGGTAAATAAAATTGTTTACTGTAAATCACAATTGCTTTTCTTTTTTAAATGACGTCAGAAGAAAGCTCACGGTAAACAAAACTGTTTACGGTAAACCCTTTTCAGCATTCTATTTTAAAAATGTTTACCGTGAGCATAAATTAGGTTACAATAAATGGAAAAGTTTACCGTCAACCATTTTATTTACGGTCCATGCATTTTTGTGGACGGTAAATAAAAATGTTTACCATAAGCTATTTTAGTTTACCGTAGGCTGTATTTTGTTTACAGCGGAATGGTGAGACTCTCAGTATTTACGGTGGTGCAAATCAACATTTTTCTCCTTGGTAGTGATAAGAGTCAGAAAAATATTAAAATGAGATAAAATCATTGGATTAGAAAAAAGATAAGTGTATGCAAATATCATTTCGTCTTGTCATTATTATTTGAATTTTTATCATTTTGAAAGCGAAGATTTCAAACCCTTTCACCGAAACACAAAGCGATAAAAAGTGAAAAAGATTGACTTCAGTCTATTTGAGAATCTAATACACAATTGGGTTTTAATAACCACAATTTAAGTGATAAATATGCTGAATGATATGGTACCATTTATAAGTTTGAAAGAAAAGCATTTTAGGATCCGCCTAATCTCAATAGTTCATTGATAAAGCCACAAAAAAGATTGGGAAGTACGTAATTTTGGAAAACAGGAAACACCTTGACGACGAATGTTACTTCAGGGCATTATTTGAGCATTTTTCTATTTCTAATTTTGAATTATTGGGCGTAGGGTCTGCGAGATTTCACTTCACATTAAGTATGGTAAATTTAAAAATCAGCTTAAAATATGAAAACCAAAACCAAAATGAATAGACCATGAAGCCGTCAGGGCTGCAAATAAATTTCATAACCTTGTCGAACATCATGTCCAGCTGAAAAAGAAATTTCGTCGGCAAGCACCAAAACCAAAATGACCAAATTACACAGAGTTCTAAAGAACTAAATGTCAATTAAAAAAACAGCAGAACCTGAGATTCAAAACGACACTTCTACGTGTCTGTGTACGAAGAATCAGCAGAACTAGTTCTAGGGATATTCGTATTTCTTTTTATTATTTTTCATTCATATTCTTCCATTTGCTTTCTTTCTAATTCAGTCTATTGGACATCATGACTAACACAAAGGTATTTCCATTGGTCATTTACATTTATCTGTCAGACATTGTATACAATGGCATGGCAGACGGTTATTTACATCCCTGAGCTGTCATAGCTGTTTCAACATACATAACGTCAAAACATGAACTTACCTTTCAATACATTTCTTCGAAAAATTTCACTCATTTTTGATTGAAACGTTTTCTGTTAAGGAGTGACACTTTCTGATATGATTTGACACACCAGTTTCGAAACTGGAGCTCCAGTTCTAAGTACAAAAATTTCACTTTACCATCCGCGGAATTCCGCGGATCCGCTGGCTGGAATCATGCCTGATTATAAGAAAGCTGTAAAAGCCATAGGAAAGCCCTACCTTTCTACTTTATTTATATATAGGTTAAATATATATTTTACTGATATTGTTGTTTTTTCTGTTCTCTGACACCTAAAATTCAAAAAACCATGAAAAGTGTATGTCACTGGAATCTGAATCGCTCCTAGAGTTTTCATCTGGATTGCCTGGAAATTTGCAATCCAATAAAGAAAAGCTTGTAGAATCGATTTATGGGTGGCTGGAGGACGCATATTTAGTGAAAGAGTGCCAGGAATGTCTGCACTTGTTGGTTGGTTGGTTGGTTGTCTCAATTATTCATGTGCAAGACCTGTTAATAACATGTGTGGGAAATGGGGAAAATCAAAATAAGCGAGGCAGGTAGCTGCGTAAAAATTACTGCTGACCGGAAGAGGTCATATTGAAGAAAGTTCTAGAAAGTATGGACATATATGGTGATGAGAATGGCTGTTCTTTGGCCCAAAACTGATGAATTGGTTTATTAGAAAAGAATCAAGAATGAAGATTTATTTTATATATACGTTCCTACGTATATGGTTCTCAACAAGATACTGTTATTTTGTTTTCACAAGGTTAACCTAACAAAGTCAAAGTGAAGAAAAAAGCAATCATTAGCATCAACTTTTAACCCTTTAACGCCTGAGACTTGTTTCAAGTCTCTACTCCTATATTCAATATACCAAAATGACACTCTCAATGAGAAGGAGAAAAGTACATCAAAATTGAAAATTGCCTAATTTTCAACGTTTTTCTTAATTTTTTGAAGATAAGCAATAGCTATACCCCTAAACAATGGCTTAAAATAACCCAATTGTGCATATATAATTTGTTTTGCTGGCAATTTGAAGATGAAAGCACTTATGGTTATTAAAATTTTCCAACTTTCTCAATGTACATATATGTGAGCACCAGGCGTTAGAGGGTTAACATATAGTTGAAAATTTAATTATATAAAACATCAGATTTGTGACCTTCCAAGCGATTTGGAGTATATACATAGATTTTGACCGTTCTGTGTATTGGTCATCTTTTTTATCGGTCAAATACCGGTCAATTTAGCTATTGAACGTTCAAGCAAAAAAAATTATCGGTCGCTTATCGGTCAACCGTTACTACGCAGCTCGGGATAAAATATGACCGATATTTGACCGGTAAAAAATTTGTTTCTGCTGCCGAAATCAAAGAAATGACCGATAAAAAGGGTTAGTGTCTATGGGTGTCTATTTTTGACCGTTAAATACTCTGATGAAGCGAACAGTTGTTTATCAGTTAATTTTATTTTTTAAACGGTCAAATTTATATTTACATCGGTCAATGAACGGTCAAATGAACCGATACTTTATCGGTCAAAAGTTATGTAACCCGAATCGCTTGGAAGGTCACATTTTAGATTTTGGATACTGTTCTATGTTCAAAACACTTATTGTAGAATTACTTTGAGAATCCCACTGTATTTGGTTTTGCTAGAAAAGAAGGACATTTTTCATTTGTTTTTGGCCCTGTTTTGGCAAGAAACTACCAGATATTTGATGTAAAGCAATTAAATTTAGACATTTTTTGTACGAATTAGATATTTTATGCGTATTTTTCAATACTTTAACTAAAAATGTCGAGCTGATCTTGATTTTTTGAGAAAAATCTGACTTGACATGCTATACCTGGGTCTCCCTAATATTTCAAACAAGTTTCTATGATTAAAACTTTCATTTCCAGACTTACTACAGCTTTAAAAGTCATTTTCCTGCAAACCGCAATTTCAGGGCCCAAACTTACGCCATACCGTAGATGGGGGCGACTTTGAATTCGGTGGGGTCACTTTGAACAGCCACAACAAACAACATTTTCTGGTCGGTACATGTTACATATGTATTTGGTCCGCTTAGAGTTAAGTATTTATAGGACAATTTTTTTCATGAATTTGTGATATATATAATGATACCACATGCAGATTAATGGGAAATGGTAGAGCTAACAATGTTCTGAGGGTCAAAATCCCATTGAAAAGTCAAATTCAATTAAAAAAATACCTAATTTTGGGCATTTGGGACCCAATAAATGTGTCGCCATTTAGAATATTTTCTGCAAATTTCACGTAAAACTTTTTACAGAAGCTATATATATATACTGTATATATATAAAATCTTTTGTCAAACTTGAGTAATTGTGATTGACATGGAGTAATGTATTATAAAATGGTCAAAATGAGGTCTAAGGCAAGTATTATGTGGTCCCTGAATGAAATAGCTGTTCCTGCGAAGCCCAGAAGCCAGCAATCGCCAAGTTTCCTTGCAGGGATTATTCCAAAGCAAAGTTGCTGGATTTTCTCCAGCAAAGGCTATGATAGATTGCACATTTCTGTGAGTTTCCTCTTATTATCATTATGCTAGTAAGCTAGCATATAACTTATATGATAAATAATATATGATATATTTATAAGAGTAATCGCAACCACAATGACAAAGTCAATTATATGCTTGGAATGCATTGCAATATTTTATCCTTGTGAATGGACAGCTTTATGACAGAATTATGACTGCACTGATATTTCTCAATTTAAAACACTGTTTTGATCAATAGATGGTCACTAGGCATGGCTATTATTATATCTACTAAAACCACAAACAAAGAAAGTGCCATTTGCCAATAATAAATAATCAACTTGTACAAACTTGGAAACCTTGTAGTTGTACAATTTTTTTTTTTTTTTTTTGCATGTGCACAAAACTTCCTGCTGATAGATCTGGAAAGACACAAAAGCCACAATTGATTCCCTTATGTAAATAAAAGCTTAAATAAATCACTTACCTGTAATTTTTTACCGTTTCCTTGTTCTTCCTCTGGTTTGTACTTCTTATTTTTTGTTGCAAAAATGGCGTCACGAATAAAATTTATAAATCGGCTGCCGTAAATATTTCAATATACGCGCATAGGTAAAATGGTACGCAAGCCGCGAATGAAGTGTGTGCCCAGCCAGTGGCCAGGAGGCCAGTAAGTAAGCAGGGTCCTGACTTCTTCTTATTACTTAAAGTTGGTTTTGATAATTACAAACACCTGATCAGTTTCAATTCAAATTCTGAATTTTTTCTTTTAGTTGTTGCAAAAACGGTGATAATAGACGCTTTTCGGATAGCGGTCACCATTTTATGAATTTATGCGCGGGAAATATTAGTGGGTGAAAACAAACACGAAAAATGGCAGATTTCAAGTGAAAACAAGCA